>CAWTZC010001396.1:0-54435 GCA_963919715.1 Microtus obscurus
TTATAAGAGTCATAGTTTTCTAAGTGATAAGATAACCATGGAAAATGAATTTGAAATCCAAGTAGAAAATAGAAAACATATCCTTTGTCAGACCTTTAAATGGTAAAAGTACAAAGCTGAGAGAACAAATAAATAAGATTGTTGTGGGAGGATTTTCAGAGACAGGTACAGATGTCACAATTTTTACTCCAGAATCATGGCATATAAGTTGGTCTCCTCAAAATACTTACGTTCAACTCTTACAAATTGGAACTCTGTCCTATGAAAAAGAAGACACAAAAAATGTTCAGTTCATAGTGCCTGAAGAACATTGAGAAAGCCTAAGGACACATTTGTCAAATACAATAGTGAATCAAAGTTGTCGTGATGTGTCAAACCAATGGAATAGCAGTCTCAAAAATGGATTATTAATCAATTAAAGTTTGGGAAGGATTTAAAACCAAGTTTAAATGTACAAAATCAGTACTGTGACAGGAAGGGGACAGATGTGAAAGACAAGGATGGTCATCCTACCAGGGGAAATCCAGACAAACAACCTTAGTCAAAGACCATGGAGGGCACCTCTAACACAGCCTTAGAGCCTTGCTAGGACTGGAAAAGTCATACCACGGTGATGGTGGCCCCAGTGTGCAGGTACAAAGGCCATTCTATCAGGTTAAGTTTCATTATACACTCTTCCCCACCAATATTGAAATGAATGACCACAAGTTCAAGACAGTGAGATGACCATGCACGCATGACTGGTCCTGAGACACCTGAGTGTTATCATTTCTCCTTGTCAACTTTTAATTGGTTGATAAATAATACTTTTGGGTGTTATTTATTAATCCCAGCTATCAAGAGACAGAGCAGGTGGATTTATGAATTCCATGCAAGCTTGGAGTATACTGTGAGTTCTACAAAAGCCAGGCCTAGAAAAATAAACCCTATCTTCAAAAATAAAAAGTAGTAGTAGTAGGAGGAGTGTGAAGGAATGAAGAAAAAAGAAAGAAAGAAGCAACAACAAAAAATTATGAAACTTGCAAGTAGATCCAGATGCAAACGGATCTGACATGATAACACCAAGCTGACCTTTGCTAGGGCAAGGTGGAAAAGCCCTTGCAATGCATTATGAAAAAACCCGACCTATATATATTTGGGGTCGAGGATATGTTTATGCTTTTTTCACAGAAAGGGCCTGATGTCGAGGCTGCGCTGCGGACACAGAGGAGTTCCTGAGGCGATTGCAGAGAGGTCCTTAGTCTGGCTTTTCCTGCCCCCAAGGAGAGGAGTCCCTGATAACAGAATCTGTTGCTCCACTCTACAGGGTGTCAATTCTGCCTCCTGAGTCCAGGGAGACCCGGCTGAGATAATGCCAGGATGTGCTTCAGATAGCTGAATCCAGCTCACCTCACCCAGGAATCCCACCGGCCCTGAAGCACAAGTGCTAAACTGCTTCTGCAGCTTGAACTCTGGTCTGCTTTGGAGCTGAGATGCAGACTGGACATCAGACTGTTTTAATCTTTGGGACACAGAACTCATTTTAATTAAAATACTAACCTCTTCACTTAAGAAGGGGAAAGATTGGGGTTCCTGAGACTGTTGCTCAGAGTCTGGAAATGGTGGTATTTGACAACAATGTATGTCATTGTACTTTTACTGAAATTGATCTAATGATATTTGTAACTGCTTATAGAGGTTGGGAAAGGTTTGACACATGCTGTAAAGTGTTTGGGTTTAATGCATATGTTAAGAATTTTAGATTTTGATCCCTTTTTCACCTCCCTAATTGATGGCAGGCAAGCACACGTAACTTTTTGTGGAGTAGGCATTTAGGAAGGAGGACATACCATGAACCAGACTAAAAGGTGAATACTGGGTTTGGAAGGTGCCCCTTTCTTCTTGTCTGGAGATGGAGTTATTGGTGCCAAAATTATATCATATCTTTTGTTTAAGGAGCACCTCACAGATTTTTCATTAATGATAGATACAGGGGCCCAATGACGGGAGTTAGTGTGGATCCTCACCTAAATTTCAAACCATACAGAGGCCGTACAGGCCGGCTCAACATGGCATGGTTTTTAGGTACGAGGGCGCTCTCCACATAGCCTAAGACAGGGTGCCCTGTGATCTGCTTACTTTAATCCTACTAGATACCTTTTATTTGAGAAGCTCCAAGAAACTAATGCTACTCATAAGGCACCCCTCTGTTCCCAGGAGAGGTAAATTGCTTCACCAGTCGAGAGGAGGGTCTCTCCTTGTCCCAGTCCCTTCTCCCTTAGATCTGACACCATGGTTGACTCTGTCTTGGTGCCCTCCACCTATAACTACTTGCCTTTATATAAGAAAGGAGGAATATGTTGGGAGCCGTTTCCCCCCCTAAAGATTGTTACAGAAACCATCACCTTGGGGAGCCTGCAGGGAACCCCAAACCCATAATTATGCTAAGAATAGTTATATTGGCAAAACCTGCCCCACACCCAATTAGCTATTCGCTAATTGCTAACGAACCTAATCTCATAGCGGAACTGCCTTAAATTCCAGCTATCCAGGGAACTAGGTGTGGCAACTCCTGACTTCTTGGCCTACCTGACCGGATGTAGGTTACGTGACTGGGACCACGCGGCCAGATTCCATGCTCCTGTGCCCTGCTCCCCAAGCCCTCATTCAGGGGGTATATAAGTTGTTACCCTGTCCCTAATAAACGGAGGCTTACACAAAAAAAAAATAGATATAGGCTAAATCAATATGTAAGAATTTGCCAATAAGAAGTTAGATCTAATGAACCAAACAGTGATTTAATTAAAAAAAAATTATTTCTAGATGACTGGAGTGATGGAGGAGGGTCATATGTCTATTGGTTAATAAAGAAACTGCCTTGGCCTTTAATAGGACAGAAAATTAGGTAGGCGGAGTTGACAGAACAGAATGCTAGGAGAAAGAAGCCGAGTCAGTCAGTCGCCATGATTCTCTCACCTGACACAGACGCAGGTTAAGGTCTTCCCTTGTAAGCCACACCTCGTGGGGCTACACAGATTATTAAAAATGGGTTAATCGAGATGTGAGAGTTAGCCAATAAGAGGCTGGAACTAAAGGGCCAGGCAGTGTTTAAAAGAATACAGTTTCTGTGTAATTATTTCGGGTAAAGTTAGCTGGGAGCCAGTTGGTGGGAAGTGGCCTGCCGCTCCACACTACACTGGAGAGATGGCTCAGCAGTTAAAAATACTTGCTGTTTTTTCACAGAACCCAGGTTTAATGGCCAACATGGATATTGGGCCTCACAGCCATTTGTATTCAAAAGAAATATATACACACACAAAACACTAATGCACAGAATAAAATAAAAATAATTTTTTAAAAAAATTAAAGAAATAAATTCTATGACAGCTGGAGAGTGGCCTGAAAAGAGGGTACCACACTCCAATTTTGCACCCAGGCATTCTACTTGTAACAACCCGTAACTCTATGTTCAAGGTATGTGACATCCTGTTCTGATCTCACTATATATTCTCTCTCTCTCTCTCTCTCTCTCTCTCTCTCTCTCTCTCTCTCAATAAAGTATAGAGATAGAATTCTAAGGCAATAGCATAGGTCAGTGGTAGATTACTTGTTAGGCATGACTACCCTGGGTTCAATCCACAGTACGACCTGTAATAGTTTGACAGTGGAAGGTGCTGGGTTGCAGGCTAGAGTCACCACAAGGCCTCACTATGCAAGGGAGCCCATGTGGAAAGGTGTTGGGGGATACAGAGGCTGCTTGGAGATAGAGGAGAAGGAACAGGATGGGGCTGAGATGGGCTTGCTTTATTTAGGGGATCTAGCACAGACACAGGGAGAGAATTCTGTACTCAGAGACCACGCCCACAGCACTAGCCCAGCTGTGTTCAATCTTGGGCTCATCAGCCCTGAATCCACAATTTCGTTTTCGAATTGCACCTGTCTCTACCCCTCCTTACCACTTCCTGTCTTCCCCTACCAAGTTTTGATATTAAAGGCCAGAGCTACTAGTGGATTTCTGGGAGTAAAGGCTTGGACCACCACCTCCCAGCTTCTAGTGGCTAACTGTACCCTTTAATCCCCAGGCAAGCTGTATTTCCCAGAACACAAACCAAACAGTTCACCTGAGTGTAAAATAGAATCTAAACAAGTAAATTGAAAATGCTATGATTCTACTGATATGTGTAGGTTTCTACAGATTCTTACTATGTCTTTCTCCAGCTAGTCTCAAACTTGTGGGCATCAGAGAATGCAGTTATGCAGGTAAGTCCTGCTTGCCCTACATAATTGTTTTCAAAGGACCATGCCTTAGATATGGAAAGAAAGTAAGCAAGCAGGAGGAAGCAGAGATACTAGACCTGCCTACTGAGTGCTTGGATTGAAGAAATCTAAGCAGGGGTTTGGGCATTGGCTGCCATCCAAGCCTGCAGGGCAATGAGTAGGGCCACAAGAAGATATTTAAGGCCCAGAAGCTAGTCAGTAGGTCTTTCCTGTAGAGCAGACATACACCTTAGACTTGGGTCTTGGCAAGAACCTTGTCATGATAGAAGATCACAGTAATCTGGGGGACAACACTGAGAGCCGGGAATCCTGGTGCAGAAGAACTGTCTGGAAAAAGAGACCCTGATAGCAGCTTTCTCCAGGAACCCTTACCCAGAGAGAGAAAGGAACTTTCCAGGGAAATGAGGCTGCCTGAGTCCAGCATCTGTGTGTGGTTTCAGAACCGGCACAATCGTATGGGGAATGTGAGGTCTCAGCAGAGACCCAAAGAGTATGGTGCTAAGGCAGAAGAAAGAAGCACCCTTGCAGGTCGCACAAGGCCTGGCACACAAATCAACTAGGCACATTTGAGGATCCTGTACCAAGCTTTTTAGAGAGACAATTCCTGAAACTTCCTACCAGAGAGGAGCTTGCCAGAAGGACCGGTTTACCAGAAGACACTATCCACATATAGTTCCAGAACAGAATACCCCGCCACCATGTTCCCCCAATTTCATCCTGGGATTTTGATCTGACTTTCACTTGCTCAGGTGTTATACATGCTATCATGATTACTTGAGTTCATATGTGCAAATTTCCCACTGTGTGCCGAAAACATTGCTTCCTTATAGTCGTCTAGCACCTTTGACCCTTAGCATCTTTCATCATTCTCTCTTGAAGCATCCCTGAGCATGGCCAAGAGGGGATGATATTGACCGGACACAACTGAATTGAAGCCAGAAGATGTGCTACGTTTGGGAAGGAGTTTTGCTCTTGTTTCCACAGGAGAGAAAAAACTATGGATACCATCAAAATTAATAAATATTCACTTTGTAAAAGAGAAATCTCAAGAAAGAAAAATGACAGCTCATTCACAATGGTGAAAATTATACAGGTGGTAAGGAAACCATATAGGGTAGGGGTAGGGTTCAGACAATCTTGGTCACATATGCATCTGTCCTAATTATAGCCTATGGTTTTGTTAGTACAGAGCATAATTTAGAGACCATGTTTCAGAAGATATAGGACAATTGATGTTTTATGATGAATTTCCGTTTCCATAGTTTAAGAAAAAACTTTTTACTTAGGCACATGGTTAAAATGGATAACATTCTTTTCATGACATTTTGCTAGTCAAGGATATGTCTGTACATTTTACTCAGGAGAATTGGGAGTACGTGAACCCTGCACAGAGAACATCTATACAGAGTCATGTTGGAAAACTACATCAATTTTGTCTCTGTGCTTGAGACTATATTTTCTTCATAATTCCATGTTTATCGTAGTTATTTCAATCAAGAATGATTCAAATCTGTATCTGAATGGTCCAGTTCAAATATAATTTAAAATAACCTTGGAGATTCATCATGCAGGATACAATGCTTTAGTCAAGTTTGTCTTGTCAATATATTCACCTAGGCTGGGGATGGCATGCATTCTTCAATCATTTACAATATGTTTTAAAATTCAGACACTTCATAGATTATATTTTGATCTATATCTTAATATTTCATATCATAATTGAATTTAGATTGAGCAGTAATTTTACAAGGAACTTAAGGTTTATAATATTAACAAAAACATATTTTAATGTTTTAAAATACTAGGAGATAGCAATGTGAAATTAAATTTGGAGTCTTATATGCGTTCTTTCCTAATCAGTACAGTGGTGTATTATAATTCCAAGCCCTTCACCAGTATGCCCACAAAGGATCTTGTGTGTTTTCTAATACATGCGTCTCAAATTTTCAAAACCAGCGTTGATCAATTGTCTTGAAGAAAGCAAAGAGCCCTGGAATGTGAACAAAAGAGACAGATGGCTAAGAAAAAGGTGTGTTAGAATGAAACAAAGGCACATGTGACAGGCCCAAAGCAAAAAGAAATTCAGACCTACATTGGGGCTAGGAGGATCTTTACTTTAAATGTTTTTAAAAACTATGTTGAACAATGTACTCAAAATAAGTCATAAAGAGGTAGAAAGATGTTTTGTTGTCAAATACTTGAATTCAGCAGTCATTTAAATTAACTATTGTAGGGGTAGCCCCAGCCAATCACCTTGCTTGTAGGGTGGAGTTGCCTGAGGATATTTTTTACTAATAAATATTGCTGGTGTGCTCTCCCCCACCCCTTCTGCTTTCCTGTTCTCTGCTGGACCCTCTGGTTCTGTAAGTCTCTTTCCCAATTAAAGCTGTATATATTATTACAATTTCTGTCTGCCTTAATTTAAGCCACTACATTTGGCGCCCAATGTGGGACTCGAACCCATGACCCTGAGATTAAGAGTCTCATGCTCTACCGACTGAGCTAGCTGGTCAATCTGGTTATTATGACGTCATGAATTTTTTTTTTTAGCGCTAAAATTAGACCTGTTTTTTGGTACCAACTGCACTAAACAGTTTCAAATGGTGCACATTTTTGACAACACTCTGACCAGACCTTCTCAAAATGCTAAGAGTCTAGTTACAATTTTCTTAGGTCAAAGGTTAATTTGGAAATTTTACCATCATTTGCTTTCACAGGACCCCCTAAAAAGAATGTTGCCCCCATGTCAGCTGGAAGCAATCTTAAAGGATGACGTCCCATTTCCCAACAGAGTTTGCCCTCAGGGTTAGGGATCTCATTTAGTGGTTGGTATAGGGTTGAGGGGGTGGGGGAGATATTTTATGGAATTAGGGGTACTTTAAAAATACCGGGGTGGGAGGAATAACAGGTTTGATGGGATGATTGGTATTTGTGAATTACTGTTTTTAGAAAATTGTATTGGTACTGTTTCTTGTATATTGATATATTAAATATTGAAAGTGAGTGCTCCTACCTCTATTTTTTTGTATAAGAGTATGCTTATAACTTTGTCTATATTATATTGATACATTTACCATATTACAATTTACCTTTCTACCTCTGATATTATTTATATAATAACATTGTTTACATTTGATATGTAATGACATTGTTTATAGTTGGAGATCATTGTCTTCATATATTGCACAGTTGTTCATTCTCTTAGTCTTCAAGTTAGATAGGTATTGAGTATTATATGTTTGTCATGTTTATTTTTAGGATAATTAGGCTTTTTTAGATACATAGAGATTATATTTAGTATAGCTAGTATAATCTTCAGCCTCTTCGAAGAGCTGTAGAAAATGGCCTTTAATCTAACCTAGAATTCTGTGCCAACGAGACACAATCACTCCTGGAGACACCACTCTACTCCCGAGAGAATGTTGAGCACCAAAGACACTCCACTGGGAGCTTGTCTTCTTGGCAGAACTGGCCTTTGGGTTAAGAAAAGCCCATACCTCAACTACTGACAAAGATACAGAATATCCATAAGTGGAAGAAACAGGATTGTCTTATCGTGCCAAGACAGGGTAGGATAGTTCTAAGAAAGTTCCTTGCTTTTAATAACGGTATGTCAGTTATGTTAAGCCTTAGCCAAAGTTAGTTGACTCAACATTACAAACGAGACTTTGGGTGATTGCCCAGGTAGTCAGTTGTCTCTGCCATTTGTTGCACATTTTGGATATCTCTCGTTTGTTAAGTAATATTAATTCCCTTCTCAGATCTTTGACGGAGTTGAAGATTAGATAATTGTAGTTACTCTCTACATTATTTAGACTCCTTGGAATAAAATGTTTAGTGTATTTAATATTTGTTCCTATTGTATATAGTTGTATTTGGTTTGGCTCTATCTTATTTAGAAAAAGGGGGAGATGTAGGGGTAGCCCCAGCCAATCACCTTGCTTGTAGGGTGGGGTCACCTGAGGATATTTTTTTTTACTAATAAATATTGCTGGTGTACTCTCCCCCGCCCCTTCTGTTTTCCTGATCTCCACTGGAACCTCTGGTTCTGAAGTCTCTTACCCAATGAAAGCTGTATATATTATTACAATTTCTGTCTGCCTTCATTTAAGCCGCTACAAACTATATTGAAATCAAAACTAGCATTCAGATAAAAAATTTCATATTGTGTCAGAGACTATTTCTCTGTACATTTTCATGTTTGTTCATTTGATTTCTTGTCAATGTTACATGGTTTTCATTGTTCTGTAGTATCATATGAAATCAGGAAATACAAATTTTATAGCTTTATTCATTTTTAAAGACTGCAAAGTTCTTTCTTTACTAGATTCCACAAATTTTCAAGGTATTTTATCTGTTTCTGAAAAAAAAATTTAACATAAATTTGGTAGAAATTTTTAGAATGATAGATCTAGTTAACCTATTTGTATATAATGAGTCCATTTCTGAATAGCAAGTTTCCAGAATATGTTAATTTTTTTTATTTATTTATTAAAGATTTCTGTCTCTTCCCTACCGCCGCCTCCCCTTTCCTCCCCCTCCCCCAGTCAAATCCCCCTTCCTTGTCCTCCAAAAGAGCAATCATGGTTCCCTGCCCTGTGGGAAGTCCAAGGACCACCCACCTCCATCCAGGTCTAGTAAGGTGAGCATCCAAACTGCCTAGGCTCCCACAAAGCCAATAGGTGCAGTAGGATCAAAAACCCATTGCCATTGTTCTTGAGGTCTCAGTAGTCCTCATTGTCCGCTATGTTCAGCGAGGCCGGTTTTAACCCAGGCTTTTTCAGACCCAGGCCAACTGGCCTTGGTGAGTTCCCGACAGAACATCCCCACTGTCTCAGTGTGTGGGTGCACCCCTTGCGGTCCTGAGCTCCCTGCTCTTGCTCTCTCTCCTTCCGCTCCTGACTTGGACCTTGAGATTTCAGTCCGGTGCTCCAATGTGGGTCTTTGTCTCTGTCTCCTTTCATCGCCTGATGAAGGTTGATATTCAGGAGGATGCCTATATGTTTTTCTTTGGGTTCTCCTTCTTATTTGGCTTCTCTAAGAACCCGAATTATAGGCTCAATGACCTTTATTTATGGCTAGAAACCAAATATGAGTGAGTACATCCCATGTTCCTCTTTTTGTGTCTAGCTTACCTCACTCAGGATAGTGTTTTCAATTTCCATCCATTTGCCACCAAACTTCAAGAAGTCCTTGTTTTTTACTGCTGAGTAGTACTCTAATATGTACATATTCCATACTTTCTTCATCCATTCTTCAATTGAAGGGCATCTAGGTTGTTTCCATGTTCTGGCTATTACAAACAATGCTGCTATGAACATAGTAGAGCATATACTTTTGTTGTATGATACGGCCTCTCTTGGGTATATTCCCAAGAGTGGTATTGCTGGGTCCATGGGTAGGTTGATTCCGAACTTCCTGAGAAACCTCCACAATGCTTTCCAGAGTTGTTGCACAAGTTTGCATTCCCACCAGCAATGGATGAGTGTGCCCCTTTCTCCACAACCTCTCCAGCAAAGGCTATCATTGGTGTTTTTGATTTTAGCCATTCTGACAGGTGTAAGATGGTATCTTAAAGTTGTCTTGATTTGCATTTCCCTGATCGCTAAGGAAGTTGAGCATGACTTTAGGTGTCTTTTGGCCATTTGAACTTCTTCTGTTGAGAGATCTCTGTTCAGCTCAGAGCCCCATTTTATAATTGGGTTGATTAGCCTTTTACGGTCTAGTTTCTTGAGTTCTTTATATATTTAGGAGATCAGACCTTTGTCAGTTGCAGGGTTGGTGAAGATTTTCTCCCAGTCAGTGGGTTGCCTTTCTGTCTTAGCGACAGTGTCCTTTGCTTTACAGAAGCTTCTCAGTCTCAGGAGGTCCCATTTATTCAATGTTACCCTTAATGACTGTGCTGCTGGGGTTATACGTAAGAAGTGGTCTCCTGTGCCCACGTGTTGTAGAGTACTTCCCACTTTCTCTTCTATCAGGTTCAGTGTGTTCGGACTGATATTGAGGTCTTTAATCCACTTGGACCTGAGTTTTGTGCATGGTGATAGATATGGATCTATTTTCATTTTTCTACAGATTGACATCCAGTTTTGCCAGCACAATTTGTTGAAGATGCTCTCTTTTTTCCATTGTATACTTTTAGCACCTTTATCGAAAATCAGGTGCTCAAAGGTTTGTGGGTTAAAGTCAGGGTCTTCTATTCGATTCCATTGGTCAACTTCTCTGTTTTTATGCCAATACCAAGCTGTTTTCAATACTGTAGCTTTGTAATAGAGTTTGAAGTCAGGGATGGTAATGCCTCCAGACGTTCCTTTATTGTATAAGATTGTTTTGGCTATCCTGGGTTTTTTGTTTTTCCATATAAAGTTGATTATTGTCTTCTCCAGCTCTGTGAAAAATTTTGATGGGATTTTGATGGGGATTGCATTGAATCTATAGATTGCTTTAGGTAGAATTGCCATTTTTACTATGTTGATCCTCCCAATCCACGAGCAAGGGAGATCCTTCCATTTTCTGGTGTCCTCTTCTATTTCTTTCTTCAAAGACTTAAAGTTCTTGTCAAATAGATCTTTCACTTCCTTGGTCAGGGTTACCCCAAGATACTTTATGCTCTTTGTGGCTATCGTGAAAGGTGATGCTTCTCTGATTTCCCTCTCTGTTTCTTTATCCTTAGTGTATAGGAAGGCAACTGATTTTTTGGAGTTGATCTTGTATCCTGCCACATTACTAAAGGTGTTTATCAGCTGTAGGAGTTCTTTGGTAGAGTTTTTGGGGTCGCTTATGTATACTATCATATCATCTGCAAATAACGAAAGCTTAACTTCTTCCATTCCGATACGAATCCCCTTGATCCCTTATGTTGCCTTATTGCTATTGCTAGAATTTCAATCACTATATTGAAGAGGTATGGAGAGAGTGGACATCCTTGTCGTGTTCCTGATTTTAGTGGGATGGCTTTGAGTTTTTCTCCATTTAATTTAATGTTAGCTGTCGGCTTGCTGTAAATAGCTTTTATTATATTTAGGTATGACCCTTGTATCCCTAGTCTCTCCAAGACCTTTATCATAAAGGGGTGTTGAATTTTGTCAAATGCTTTTTCAGCATCTAATGAAATGATCATATGGTTTTTTTCTTTCAGTTTATTTATATGGTGGATTACGTTAATAGATTTACGTATGTTGAACCAGGCCTGCATCTCTGGGATGAAGCCTACTTGATCATAATGGATAATTTTTCTAATGTGTTCTTGAATTCGGTTTGCCAGTATTTTATTGAGAATTTTTGCGTCAATATTCATGAGTGAGATAGGCCTGTAATTCTCTTTCTTGGTTGGGTGTTTGTGTGGTTTGGTATCAGGGTAACTGTGGCTTCATAAAAGGAATTTGGCAATGACTTTTCTGTTTCTATATTGTGAAATACATTAAGGAGTATAGGTATTAGCTCTTCTTGGAAATTCTGGTAGAATTCTGCATTGAAACCATCTGGTCCTGGGCTTTTTTTGGAGGGGAGATTTTTGATAAGAGCTTCTAGTTCCTCGCGACTAACCAGTCTATTTAGATCGCTCACCTGGTCTTGGTTTAACTTTGGTATAAGGTACTTATCTAAAAAAATGTCCATTTCTTTTGCATTTTCCAGTTTTGTGGCATACAGGCTTTTGTAGTAAGATCTAATGATTCTTTGAATTTCCTCTGTGTCAGTGATTATGGCCCCCTTTTCATTTCTGATTTTATTTATTTGCGTGTTCTCTCTTTGTTGTTTAATTAGTTTGGATAGGGGTTTGTCGATCTTGTTGATTTTCTCCAAGAACCAACTTTTTGTTTCATTGATTTTTTGGACTGTTTTATGTGTTTCTATTTTGTTGATTTCTGCCCTCAGTTTGATTATTTCCAGTCTTCTACTCCTCTTGGGCACATCTGCTTCTTTTTTTTCTAAAGCTTTCAGGTGTGCTGTTAAGTCCCCGATGTATGCTTTCTCTGTTTTCTTTAAGTGTGCATTTAGTGCTATGAACTTTCCTCTTAGCACTGCTTTCATCGTGTCCCATAGGTTTGAGTATGTTGTCTCTTTATTTTCATTAAATTCAAGGAAGACTTTAATTTCTTTCTTAATTTCTTCCTTGACCCAGGTGTGGTTCAGTAGTTGACTGTTCAGTTTCCATGAGTTTGTCGGCTTTCTGGGGGTATCATTGTTGTTGCCTTCTAACTTTAATCCGTGGTGATCTGATAAGACACAGGTAGACACTGATATACTTTTGTATCTGTGGAGGTTTCCTTTGTTTCCGAGTATGTGGTCAATTTTCGAGAAGGTTCCATGAGCTGCAGAGAAGAAGGTATATTCTTTCCTATTTGGGTGGAATGATCTATAGATGTCTGTTAAGTCCAATTGCTTCATTACCTCCAATAATTCTCTTAATTCTCTATTAGGTTTCTGTCTGATTGACCTGTCCATTGGAGAGAGAGGTGTATTGAAGTCTCCTACTACTAGTGTTTGTGGTTTAATGTCTGCCTTCCGTTCTAGTAATATTTCTTTTAGATAAGTGGGTGCTTTTGTATTAGGGGCGTAGATATTCAGGATTGACACGTCATCCTGATGAATTGTTCCTGTTATAAGTATAAAGTGTCCATCTCGATCTCTTCTGATTGATTTTAGTTTGAAGTCAGTTTTGTTAGAAATTAATATGGCCAAACCTGCTTTTTTCTTAGGTCCATTTGCTTGAAAGACCTTTTCCCAACCCTTTACTCTGAGTAGATGCCTGTCTTTGTGGTTGAGATGTGTTTCTTGCAAACAGCAGAATGTTGGATCCTGTTTTTGTATCCAATCTCTTAGCCTGTGCCTTTTTATAGGTGAATTGAGACCATTAATATTAAGTGATATTAATGACCAGTGGTTGTTTACTCCAGTTATTCTTATCGTTTTTGGTATTAGAGTTTGTGTGTCTCCCTTCTTTGAGTTGTGCTGGTGAAGGGTCTCTAGATGCCTGAGTTCTTGTATGCAGTGTTGACCATGTTGGATTCCTTGGGTTGTGATTTTCCTTCTATTACCTTCTGTAGGGCTGAATTTGTGGCTACGTATTGCTTAAATTTGTTCTTATCCTAGAATGTCTTGTTTTCTCCATTGATAGTGAATGATAGCTTGGCTGGGTATAGTAGTTTGGGTTTGCATCCATGGTCTCTTAGCTTCTGTAGTACCTCTATCCAGGACCTTCTAGCTTTCATGGTTTCCATAGAGAAGTCAGGTGTAAGTCTGATCGGTTTACCTTAATAAGCTACTTGGCCTTTTTCCTTTGCAGCTCTTAATATTCTTTCTTTAATCTGTATATTCTGTGTTTTGATTATCATATGGCGAGGGTATGATTTTCTTTGATCCAGTCTGTTTGGTGTTCTGTATGCTTCTTGAATATTCAAAGGAATATCTTCCTTTATGTTGGGGAAGTTTTCTTCCATAATTTTGTTAAAAATATTTTCTGTGCCTTTGAGCTGTGACTCTTCTCCTTCTTCTATTCATATTATACTTATGTTTGGTCTTTTTATTGTATCCCATATTTCCTGCATGTTTTGTGATGAGAATTTGTTGGCTTTGCTGTTTTCTTTGATCAGTGTGTTTATTTTCTCTATGGTGTCCTCAGAATCTGAGATTCTTTCTTCTATTTCTTGTATTCTATTGATTATGCTTGTTTCTGTAGGCTCTGCTCGTTGACCTGGATTTTCCATATCCAGCTGGTGCTCAGCTTGTGTTTTCTTCCTTGCTTCCCTTTCAGTTTTCAATTCTTGAACTGTTTCCATTAACTGTTTGATCGTTTTTTCTTGGTTTCCCAGGGTATCATGTACATATTTCCTCATTTCTTCAAATTTTTGGTTATACTTCTCATCCATTTCTATAAGGGCATTTTTCACATGTTGTTTAATGGACTCTATTGCTTTCATAAAGTCAATTTTTTCCACTTCTTCCGTATTAGGGTGTTCAAGCCCATCTGTTGTAAGATCATTGTGTCCTGGTGTTTTCATGTTGTTTTTCAAATTAATGGGTGAATTCTTGCCTTGGCGTCTCCCCATCTCCTCCTTTCGAAGCTATCTAATGAGTCTTTTAAAACCGGATCAGGTTTCCCTGTTGGCCAGGGGCTCCTCTTACAAAATGTTGTCGCTCTGTTTCCTGGCTCCTGCCAGGGGCCAAGTTCCCTCTCGCCCCTCAGAAGGGTCTTCAGGAACAGGACCTGGCTCCTTCCTTGCTAGGGAACTTGCCAACCAAAGGCCTACCTCTTTACTTTAATTGTAGTGGGGCGATCCACTCCCGGTGTTGTGCGCCAGTCCCCGCTGTCTGCCGTCGCCTGCGCTGGTGCTCTGCTGCTCCACCTGGGCCTGCTTGCTCCAGTCGGTGCTCTGTCGCTCCGCTCCGCCTGGGCCTGCTTGCTCCAGTCGGTGCTCTGCCCCTGGTGCAGTGCTTTGTCCTGGGACACGAGAGCTTGGAATTGGGGACCCTCTCCACTCCATTTCAGTTGACACTCTGAAACATGCTTTCTCTGACGCTCTGGGCCTTCTCACTGCCTCTCTGGCCTCCACCGAATATGTTAATTTTTATGAGCTCTGAATTCTCCTATTTTTCTTTGTCTTATTTGTCTATGTTTGTGTTCATTTACAAAATTTAGTTTGAATAGGTTATTTTTCTTCAATATTTTTTATTAATTCTTTTAGGATATCATTTCAGGTGTTTTGAGTCAATTCAACTCTCCAGATCCTCCTACATTTCTAATATTTCTCACTAGATAACTTTGTATTTTTTTCTTTCTTTATACCCATTGTATTCAATTTCAACTGCCCAAGTACTTTTTGTGGTTAGGCTTGTCCTGATGTACAGTCAAATTACCAGAGGCCTCATTCTTAAAACAGAGCTGGTTCTCCTTTACCATGCAGCTTTCAGATGTAAGACCACCTCAGCAAGTGGTGTGACTCCATGTTCCCCCACTTTCATGCTGGGATATTGATTTGATTTGCACTTGCTCAGGTGTTATACATGCTATCATGATCACTTGAGTTCATATGAGCAAATCTTCCACTGTGTTGAAAACCCTGCTTCCTTTGATCCTTAGCACCTTTGATCCTTAGCATCTTTCATCCTTCTGTCCCGAACCATCCCTGAGCATTGCCCAGAGGGGATGACACTCACAGCTGAACACTTTCTTAGTGTCTGAACTTTGAGCACAGGTGTGTTTCTATTTTGCTGTAAAGTTATGCAGGAAATTTTGGTTTTAGATATTTCAAGATGTAATTGTAGGTGGGTAAAACCATAAGACACTAGCAATAATATTAAAACTATAACCTTGTAACAGAATAATCATAGTAGACGATACTTTCTAAATTATTATTATTACAGAATTCAGAGGAATTCTTTTGAGGTAATTGTACAAATCAGAAGCATAAGGAGCAGTGTGGAATTCTCTTAATGAGGACAGTTACCTTGATTCCTAAACCACATAAATGCCACAAAAGAATTTGAATGATATATCAATTTTAGCTTTTTGAAGCATTACACATTGATTTCATGTCCTTCATCTGTGGGACCTCTCAAAAAAGTATATAGATTAATTCCCTTTCTCCACTCAATCAGCATTATTTGTTATCCTTTTATTATTGTTACTTTGTTAGTCTTTCTGACATGGGAAAGAAATGGCAAAAAATTGCTAGTTTCATTTCATTAAGGGTTACGCATGTTGAACATTAAAAAAAATAATTCTCAGACTTATTTATATCATCTCTTGACAATTTTGTTTAGGTTTAAGGGCCAGTGTTAATGACAGTGGGCATTATTATTTTTGTTTGCTTGTTTGTTTCTCTTTTTATAGATGTGTAGCTTTTTAGTTCTAGGTATGTTCGAGAATCTCTTTCAGAGGTATAGCTGGTAATGTTATTTTCCTAATGTTAATACTTTGTCTTTTTTCAGTCTGGACACTTTTCTAGTAGTAGAGTTTGTGTGTTTCCCTTCTTTGAGTTGTGCTGGTGAAGGGTCTCTAGATGTCTGAGTTATTGTGGTCATTGTTGGACTCCTTGGTTTGTGATTTTCCTTCTATTACTTTCTGTAAGGCTGGATTTGTGGCTAGGTATTGTTTAAATTTGTCTTTATCCTGAAAAATTTTGTTTCCTCCATTTATAGTGAACGAAAGCTTGGCTGGGGTATAGTAGTCTGGGCTTGCATCCATGGTCTCTTAGTTTCTGTAGAACATCTATCCAGGACCTTCTGGCTTTCCTGGTTTCCATAGAGAAGTCAGGTGTAAGTCTGATAGGTTTACCTTTATAAGTAACTTGGTCTTTTTTCAGAAGTTATTAGTCTCCTATGTATTGATGACATGTGTTTTATGATGTCACATTTATCACTCCTTGTTCTTAAATGCTATGGATCTTCTTCTTTCCCTACTGTGAACTGCTTATTTATTCTGTTTTTATAAGAAAACATTGTTAAAACCAACCGTACTTTTTTGCAGAAATTATCTTTTGTTAATAAAGCTAATGCATAGCTGCAACTTAAATTACCTTCTTCCAAAATAAATGGTAAATACAGTATAGGAATGTACAATGACATGCAATGATGTTTGTAGTACTCTCTGTTATTGATATCATGTGTGGTCAAATGGGATCATGGACTAACCCTTGTGAAATTATTTAAAAATTCCTGGACAGTATACCTCAATTCATCCTCATCTGATGCTCCTTGTTCTTTCAGTAAGAGAAATCAAATAAAGCCCTTGTTAGGGACAGACATACACAGGCAAAATGACAATTTCATAAAATATTCTTCAGGAAGGCATAGATTCAGACTCATATAAAAGGCAGATAGCATAAAATGAATGACACCAGGTGAGTGAATTAGACTATTTAAATCTGGGGTTGCTAGTGGCCAAAGGACAAAAAGGAGAAGTGATTTCCTGATTTTGTTCTGTAATGCACCAATGCATTATAGGTGGCTCTGAGTATAGTATTAATATTTTTATTTATTTATTTATTTATTTTTATTGGAAAGAAAAAGAAATTTCTGCCTCCTCCTCGCCTCCCATTTCCCTCCCACTCCTCCCTCTCCTCCTCCCCTCCCCCCACTCTTCCCCCTCCCTCTCCAGCCTGAAGAGCAGTCAGGGTTCCCTGTGGAAAGTCCAACGTCCTCCCCCCTCGATCCTGGTCTAGGAAGGTGAACATCCAAACTGGATAGGCTCCCACAAAGCCAGAACATGAAGTAGGATCAAAACCCGGTGCCATGGTCCTTGGCTTCTCAGCAGCCCTCATTGTCTGCCAAATTCAGAGAGTCCGGTTTTATCCCATGATTTTTCAGTCAGAGTCCAGCTGGCCTTGGTGAGCTCCCAAAGAATCAGCCCCACTGTCTCCACGGGTGGGCGCTCCCTTTGTGGTCCTGACTTCTTTGCTCATATTCTCCCTCCTTCTGCTCCTCATTGGGACTTTGGGAGCTCAGTCCAGTGCTCCAGTGTGGGTCTCTGTCTCTATCTCCATCCATCGCCAGATGAAATTTCTATGCTGATATGCAAGATATTCATCAGTATGGCTATAGGATAGAGTGATTTCAGGTTCCCTATCCACAGCTGCCCCAGGAACTAACTGGGGACATCGCCCTGGGCACCTGGGAGCCCCTCTAGATCCAAGTCTATTGCCAACCCTAAGATGGCTCCCTTAATTAAGATGTGTGCTTCTCTGCTCCCCTAGTCAACCTTCCTTTATCCCAATCATCCCGTTTCCCCAAGTTTCCCCCACCTTCCCCTTCTCACATTTCTCTCCCCTTCTCCCCTTACCCCCCCTCCCACCACACCCCAAGATCACAAATTTTTTGCCCGGCAATCTGGTCTACTTCCCATAACCCAGAGGATAGCTATATGCTTTTCTTTGGGTTCACCTTCTTAATTAGTTTCTTTAGGGTATCAAATTATAGACTCACTGACCTTTATTTATCTCTAGAAACCAATTATGAATGAGTACATCCCATGTTCATTCTTTTGGGTCTGGGTTACCTCACTCAGGATAGTGTTTTCTATTTCCAACCATTTGAATGCAAAATTCGCGAAGTCATTGTTTTTTACCGCCGAGTAGTATTCTAATGAATATATATTCAATACTTTCTTCATCCATTCTTCCATTGAAGGGCATCTAGGTTGTTTCCAGGTTCTGGCTATTACAAATAATGCTGCAATAAACATAGTTGAACAAATGTCCTTGTCATATGATCGGGCATCTCGTGGGTATATTCCCAAGAGTGGCATTGCTGGGTCCATGGGTATGTTGATCCCAAATTTCCTGAGAAACCGCCACACTGCTTTCCAAAGTGGTTGCACAAGTTTGCATTCCCACCAGCAATGGATGAGGGTGCCCCTTTCTCCACAGCCTCTCCAGCAAAGGCTATCATTGGTGTTTTTGATTTTAGCCGTTCTGACAGGTGTAAGGTGATATCTCAATGTTGTTTTGATTTGCATTTCCCTGATCACTAAGGAGGCTGAGCATGACCTTAAGTGCCTTTTGGCCATTTGAACTTCTTCTGTTGAGAATTCTCTCTTCAGATCAGTGCCCCATTTTTTAATTGGGTTAATTAGCATTTTAAAGTCTAGTTTCTTGAGTTCTTTATATATTTTGGAGATCAGACCTTTGTCTGTTGCGGGGTTGGTGAAGATCTTCTCCCAGTCAGTGGGTTGCCTTTTTGTCTTAGTGACAGTGTCTTTTGCTTTACAGAAGTTTCTCAGTTTCAGTAGGTCCCATTTATTCAATGTTGCCCTTAATGACTGTGCTGCTGCAGTTATACCTAGGAAGCGATCGCCTGTGCCCATCTGTTGTAGGGTACTTCCCACTTTACCTTCTATTAGGTTCAGTGTGTTCAGATTGATATTGAGGTTTTTGATCCATTTGGACTTGAGTTTTGTGCATGGTGATAGGTATGGGTCTATTTTCATTCTTCTACAGGTTGACATCCAGTTGTGCCAGCACCATTTGTTGAAGATGCTTTCTTTCTTCCATTGTATACTTTTAGCACCTTTATCGAAAATGAGGTGTTCATAGGTTTGTGGGTTAAAATCCGGGTCTTCTATACGATTCCATTGGTCGACTTCTCTATTTTTATGCCAATACCACACTGTTTTCATTACTGTAGCTCTGTAATAGAGTTTAAAGTCAGGGATAGTAATGCCTCCAGAAGTTCCTTTATTGTATAAGATTGTTTTGGCTATCCTGGGTTTTTTGTTATTCCATATAAAGTTGATTATTGTCCTTTCAAGATCAGTGAAGAATTTTGATGGGATCTTGATGGGGATTGCATTGAATCTATAAATTGCCTTTGGTAGGATTGCCATTTTTACTATGTTGATCCTCCCAATCCACGAGCAAGGGAGATCCTTCCATTTTCTGGTATCCTCTTCAATTTCTTTCTTCAATGCTTTAAAGTTCTTGTCAAATAGATCCTTCACTTCTTTGGTTAGGGTTACCCTGAGATATTTTATGCTGTTTGTGGCTACCGTGAAAAGTGATGCTTCTCTGATTTCCCTCTCTGCTTCCAAACCTTTGTGTATAGGAGGGCGACTGATTTTTTGGAGTTGATCTTGTATCCGGCCACATTACTAAAGGCGTTTATCAGCTGTAGGAGTTCTTTGGTGGAGTTTTTGGGGTCACGTATGTACACTACCATATCATCTGCAAATAACGAAAGTTTAACTTCTTCCTTTCCAATTCGAATCCCCTTGATCCCCTTATGTTGTCTTATTGCTATTGCTAAAACTTCAAGCTCTATATTGAAGAGGTATGGAGAGAGTGGACAGCCTTGTCGTGTTCCTGATTTAAGTGGGATGGCTTTGAGTTTCTCTCCGTTTAGTTTGATGTTAGCTGTCGGTTTGCTGTAAATAGCTTTTATTATATTTAGGTATAATCCTTGTATCCCTAATCTCTCCAAGACTTTTATCATAAAGGGATGTTGAATTTTGTCAAAAGCTTTTTCAGCATCTAAAGAAATGATCATATGGTTTTTTTCTTTCAGTTTATTTATATGATGGATTACATTGATAGATTTTCGTATGTGGAACCAGCCTTGCATCTCTGGGATGAAGCCTACTTGATCATATTGGATAATTTTTCTAATGTGTTCTTGGATACGGTTTCCCAGTATTTTGTTGAGGATTTTTGCGCTGATGTTCATGAGTGAGATTGGCCTGTAATTCTCTTTCTTGGTTGAGTCTTTTTGTGGTTTTGGTATCAGAGTGACTGTAGCTTCATAAAAGGAATTTGGCAATGACTCTTCTGTTTCTATATTGTGAAATACCTTAAGGAGTATAGGTATTAGGTCTTCTTGGAAATTCTGGTAGAATTCCGCATTGAAACCGTCTGGTCCTGGGCTTTTTTGGTAGGGAGGTTTTTGATAATAGCTTCTAATTCTTCGCGACTGACAGGTCTATTTAGATTGTTCACCTGGTCCTGATTTAACTTTGGTATATGGTATTTATCTAAAAAAGTGTTCATTTCTTTTACATTTTCCAGTTTTGTGGCATATAGGCTTTTGTAGTACGATCTAATGATTCTCTGAATTTCCTCTATGTCTGTGGTTATGTCCCCCTTTTCATTTCTGATCTTATTAATTTGCAAATTCTCTCTCTGCCGTTTGATTAGTTTGGATAGGGGTTTATCAATTTTGTTGATTTTTTTCCAGGAACCAGCTTTTTGTTTCATTGATTTTTTGGATTGTTTTCTGTGTCTATTTTGTTGATTTCCGCTCTCAGTTTGACTATTTCCAGTCTTCTACTCCTCCTAGGTGAGTCTGTTTTTTTTTCTAGAGCTTTCAGGTGGGCTGTTAAGTCTCCAATGTATGCTTTCTCTGTTTTCTTTAAGTGTGCACTAAGGGCTATGAACTTTCCCCTTAGGACTGCTTTCAAAGTGTACCATAAGTTTGAGTATGTTGTTTCTTTATTTTCATTGAATTCACAAAAGACTTTAATTTCTTTCTTTATTTCTTCTTTGATCCAGGTGTGGGTCAATAGTTGACTGTTCAGTTTCCATGAGTTTGTAGGCTTTCTGGGGATAGCTTTGTTGTTGAATTCTAACTTTAGTCCATGGTGATCTGATAAGACACAGGTGGTTATGGATATTTTTTTGTAACAGTGGAAGTTTGCTTTGTTACCGAGGATGTGGTCAATTTTCGAGAAGGTTCCATGAGCTGCAGAGAAGAAGGTATATTCTTTCCTATTTGGGTGGAATGTTCTATAGATGTCTGTTAAGTCCATTTGATTCATTACCTCCATTAATTCTCTTATTTCTCTGTTAGGTTTCTGTCTGATTGACCTGTCCATTGGTGAAAGAGGAGTGTTGAAATCTCCTACTATTAGTGTGTGCGGTTTGATGGCAGCCTTGAGTTTTAGTAATGTATCTTTTACGTACGTGGGTGCTTTTATGTTAGGGGCATAGATATTCAGGATTGAGACTTCATCTTGATGAATTGTTCCTGTTATGAGTATAAAATGTCCCTCTTTATCTCTTCTGATTGATTTAAGTTTGAAGTCAACTTTGTTAGAAATTAGTATGGCCACACCTGCTTGTTTCTTAGGTCCATTTGTTTGATAAACCTTTTCCCATCCCTTTACTCTAAGTAGGTGCCTGTCTTTGTGGTTGAGGTGTGTTTCTTGTAAACAGCAGAATGTTGGATCCTGTTTGCGTATCCAATCTCTTAGCCTGTGTCTTTTTATAGGTAAGTTGAGTCCATTGACATTAAGGGATATTAATGACCAGTGGTTGTTAACTCCGGTCAGATTTTTAGTCATAGAGTTTGTGTGTTTGCCTTCTTTGAGTTGCGCTGGTGAAGGGTCTCTAGATGTTTGAGTTATTGTGGTCATTGTTGGACTCCTTGGTTTGTGATTTTCCTTCTATTACTTTCTGTAAGGCTGGATTTGTGGCTACGTATTGTTTAAATTTGTTTTTATCCTGGAAAATTTTGTTTTCTCCATTTATAGTGAACGAAAGCTTGGCTGGGTATAGTAGTCTGGGCTTGCATCCATGTTCTCTTAGCTTCTGCACTATATCTCTCCAGGACCTTCTGGCTTTCATGGTTTCCATAGAGTAGTCAGGTGTAAGTCTGATAGGTTTACCTTTATAAGTAACTTGACCTTTTTCCTTTGCAACTCTTAATATTCTTTCTTTATTCTGGATGTTTTGTGTTTTGATTATTATATGGCGAGGAGATTTTTTTTTTTTTTGGTCCAGTCTATTTGGTGTTCTGTATGCTTCTTGAAGCTTCAAAGGAATATCTTTCTTTAGGTTGGGAAAGTTTTCTTCTATAATTTTATTAAATATATTTTCTGGACCATTGAGCTGTACTTCTTCTCCTTCTTCTATCCCAATTATTCTTAGGTTTGGTCTTTTTATTGTGTCCCATATTTCCTGTATGTTTTTTGATGAGAATTTGTTGGTTTTGCTATTTTCTTTGATCAGTGTGTTTATTTTCTCTATGGTATCTTCAGTGTCTGACATTCTTTCTTCTATCTCTTGTAATCTGTTGGTAGTAATTGTCTCTGTGGTTCCCGATCGTTTACCCAGGTTTTCCAACTCCATCCTTCCCTCAGTTTGCGTTTTCTTCATTACTTCCATTTCATTCTTCAAGTCTTGAACAGCTTCCCTTATCTGTTTGATTGCTTTTTCTTGCTTCTCTTGGTTTTCTTGGGTATCTTTGAACGATTTATTCATTTCCTCTACTTTTTTGTTTGTCATCTCTAATTGTTTATGGCAGTTTTTCACCTCCTGTTTAAGGTCCTCTATTATTTTCATATAATTCACTTTTGAGTCGAATTCTTCTAATTCTTCTGGAGTAGGGTGTACAATTCTTCTTGTTTCAGGATCCCTGGATTCTGGTGATGTCATGTTGTCTTTCAGGTTGTTGGAGGAATTCTTGTATTGGCGCCTTCCCATCTCTTGCTTCAAATGGAGCCCAGAGAGGCCTTGTGTCTTGGTCCAGTCTTTGCTGTGACTGACTCTCTGGGTGTATCTCTTCAGTGTAGAAACAGGAACCAACCCGTCCAGATGGAACTCCTCAGCACAACAATTCAGATGGCAACCCTGGAGCACCAGCTGTAGGTGCCCAAGCTCCCCCACAGGGAACCTTGAGACCTGTCCAGAAGGCAGGCACTCCCAGCTCTGGGTGGATAGCCTTAGTGAAGGAACTTGAAACCTTTCTTGAGCACTGGTCCTAGCAGGCCGCAGGGCAGGGTTGGGGGTGGTGTGGGCTGCTGGGGGGGATTGGGTCGAGCCTAAGAGAGGCAGCCCTGCAGAAGGAGCTGGGGGAGGGGGGTTTGTGCTAGCTTCTGGGACACACCGCTCCTGGATAGTAGACACTCACCCGTCCAAATGGAATTCCTCAGCTCCTAACCAGGGCCGCCTGATAGCTCAAAGATCCGGGGACAAAGGCAGTATTAATATTTTTAATCTGACAAATTTTAGAGTCCTATGTGAGAAATCTCAAATTAATTAAATATTTGTAATAAAGTAATGATATCTTCATAGAAGAGATTTTGACAAGAAAGTATGAGCCTACAAGTGGGGGTGGATATCATGAACTTTTCTTTATAATATGACATGGATATTGCACACCCATGCATATATATGGAGAGTAATATTTGCATAAATGTATACGTGGAAATATAAAAAATACAGAAAACAAACTACTGAAAACAGTTAACCTCATGCATGCTACTGCCTGAACTGATCACTAGCTAACAGTTAAACACAAATCACCTCTGTCTTTCAAGCTTGACCAGATATTGTGTAAACCACCTGAAAACACATCAAAAATGCATTATTAATTATACAGTGTCCTTCTTACCTATCCCCACATTTTATATAAAGCTCTTCTTTGGCACTTATGTCTAAGAAAAAGATTGTTCCTTACATTAGAAACCTCATGGGAATTATGGTAAGCACAATATTTTCTTTTGATATGAACCAGAATATATGAATCAATATGAATGTGTCATATCATACTGATAATACTACATGCTTAATGAACAAAATCTAGTGTTGACACATTTTTAACTCTATTCTTTCAATTAAAAGGAGATGCAAATTTTTGTAGTTTTCTCTAAATCTCAAAGTCCCAAATAATTGCATTTTCATATGAACAATGAAAGATATACATAGTTTTAGCAATGTGAGACTTAATGTTTTCCAAACACTTCTCAGCCCAGTTTGTCAATTAGGATCTGATGCAAACTGAAGAAATTACTTTCATTTTTGTTTTATTCCACAACATCCACTTGTAATCTAAGCAGCAACTCCAAAATCTTTGTGAACTTTGACACTAAAAACCAGGTGAATATCATGATCAACTTATTAGGATTTTGATCTACAGTTGAGTTCAGCTTTCCTTTCCCCACTTCTGCTTTGCCTTGTTTGAGTAGTACAGAGTAATATAGACCAAGCTTTCAGTGCATAACTTGACAGTTGAACAAATCACTTGAACTCAAGAAGGGAGAAACAACATTTTCATCTCTCCCATATTCATGAATATCTGTGTAATCAAGCCAGGAGTAAATACTCTGCAGATTTCTGAGACTCTGCAGAGGGTGAGTGTGCTTCTCACAGGTGAATGGTGTTTGATGATACTTTAAATACAAATCCTGAAGAGAGATTCCAGGACATAAAGGGATACAAGCTTTTCCCTCAGATGGAAGCTCAGAAGAGATGGCTGGTTCTGCAGTAAGTTCTGTCTCTGCTCAGCAGCTATGCCCAATTTCTATTACATAATGTATAAACCTATATTGCACATGTTTACCTCTCTGGTTCTCATAGTCTTGCCTAAGAACTTTATCTCTACTGACATTTACTTGGCTGTACTTCTTGTGAGAGTTATGATTGAGTTTTTAAATGTATATTGTTTACACAGTGTGGACTTCCCTCCATTTTGTTCTTGCCTGCTCATTTTTATCTTGACATATATCCTGAATATAATGATGCTGTTCATCATTGAGGATTTCCTTGTGATAGATAAATATTGTAACTTGCAAATGTCTAATTCCTCTGGATATCATTTCCTATTTTCATAGAAAGACAGAAATAAAAAAGAAAAAATGAAAAAAGAGAAAAGAAAGGAAATGCAAATGTATGGCATGACCTCCATCTGAGAGTTTTGCTGGTTTACTGGCTTATGAAAATGCATCTTGAATGTTGAATGATGTGAGTCAAAAAATCCCAGCCTAACTACAATATTGTCCAATTATATCGTGTTTATTTCAAATGGCAAATTCAGGAAACAGGAACTAGAATTCCAACCTCATTTGTGTAGCACCGGAACCACAGAGAGATCAAACCTTGCACAGGCAGGCGTTTTTCTCTGGATACCCAAATATCAGTCCCTTGCCTCATCTTACCTCTTAAAGATCATTGGCTGACAGAGATTCCCCATCATAAAGTCACATGGAAGACTTTACCAAGAATAACCCATTCACTTACAAAAAGTATTAGAAATGGCATATTATGGAAAGCAAAAGTACACACACGGAATTCTACTTGACAATCTAGAATGTGGCAGATATATCTAGCTTGTACTTAGCTTAAAACTGATGCTGTATCATTCAGATGGTAGTTTCCTTGCTTTCTTTCTTGGACAGTGACTATCACAACAGTAATGCTTTGACTGTTTTTGAAAACCTGTTATCAGTTTATCTTAATGTATTGATGTTGACTTCATTCACCTGTGTTTGGTTTTCTGTGACAATGTTTACCGTTTCAGAGGTAATTTTTTTGGTTTTTGTATTCTTGGATTCATATACAGTGTTTCATTCTGTAGCCAAGATATGTTGGATTCAGCAATAATTATTTTGAAGCAATGGCAAGTGATGTATATAAACTATAATATATTATTCAGGAACTAAACTTTTCCCTAATCATTTTAATGTGTAGCCTAGAATTGGAGACTAGCCTGCATGGTATTTCCCAAAATTTTCTCCCATAAACACAATTGTTTTCTTGGGAAGCTTTCAGAAAAATAGATATGCGTTTATGCCTTTATATTTATTTATTTTTCCTTTTATGGAAAATAGATATCATTCCTCACAAAATATTTCCTTAATATGCTTTTCTCCCCTTCCACTACTCCAACCAACTCCCACTCTTTTTCCCCATCCAGAACCAGCCCCTTTCTCTCTCTTTCATTAGAAAACAGATTGGTTTCTAAGGTAAAATAATAACTCAAAATATACTAAGATATAATTAGGTAAAAAAACTAATATAGAATAATAGGACAAAACCAAATATCAGAAGAAATACCCAAGTAAAATCACATGAAACATATAAATGCAGATATGTGCCAATTTTCACAGTTATGAATCTCTAAAAATACTAAACTGGGAACTCTAATATATATGTAAAAATGAACCCGAGTTTAAACGGTGATAAGAAAAAAAAACAAAGTATAAGGAGAAAAAAGGAAAGTTGAGAGATGCTATTATGAGACAAGGACTTTTCAAAGATGCTGTTGAGTTTACTGAGGTTGGAATTCTGCCTACCTACCTTTGAAAGTCATTTCTTATCCCACTGACAGTAACTTTCTTGAATAAATTAAATTTTCGTTTGCTAGTGGTTATCAATCAGTGATTGCTCCTGAGTTAGGGGTATGGGCATGTGGAGACTTCTTATTTCAGTTCTAGGACTAAATCTTGTACAGAAATTGCACAACCTGTGGATACTGCCTCAGTTTCTTTTAGTTCATATGTGCTTCAACCAGTTGAGTTAGAGGGCTGTCTGTGGCCAGGAGGACACTGTGTGTATTTGTATTCTCCAACCCCTTTGGCTTTATACACTATCTTTCTCCTCTTTTACAGAGCTCTGTGAGCCCTGAAAGGGAGGATTGATGCAGACCTCCCATTCAGTGGTGTTCCAATGTTTCTCATTCTCTGCATATTGTCTGCCTGTGAGGCTCTCTGTTTGTTCTCTCCAACTTTTCCATGAGGAATATACTCGTTTGATGACTGAAAAAGGCTTTGATCCAAGAGTGTCTACAGTGTACTAGAAAGTCATTCAGTAGCAATTTTATTTCTATTTTTTAACAGTAGTGTTTGGTATTATCCCAGATCACTGGTATAACTAATTCTGTTTCTGTCATCCAAGCAGTTGGTATGTGATGTGGAGTTATTCTAAAGTTCCATCGATTTTGTCGTGTTACTCCCAGAAGCTTTGTTACATCATTATGCTAACATACCTTACAGACAGGAAAACAGTGTAGATTTGCAACTGACTTGATGTTTATATTTCTCCTTGGTAGTATGTAGACTACCTTTCTGCACAAAAGATTCAGACAGTGTTAAAGGTGTTAACATAGGTAGCAGCTCCATTTCCATGTGTTCATTGAGTTGTGTAGGTGTTGTCTTATGTGTTGTGTAGGTTCATATTTATAATCTATACACACAACATGGTCAAAAGTATTTATAATTAAAAATTTTAAATAGTCCTCCAGTAACATATTTTTATAAAGTAAATATTTATAGCATAAACAAGGAGAGAAATCTATGAAACAAAATATTTAAAAGAAAGATTCCTAAATATTAAGTCATATTTTTATTTGAATCATAGTTGCTCTGTTGCAAGTTTTGGAAAAAATGAATGGCTCTGTAAATATTTTGCAATATTTGCAAATATTTTCTTTTAGTTATAGTTATCTGTTTCCATCAGTTGCTGGAGGTAGGCTCTATGGTTATATTTAAGATATTCATCAATCTGACTACAGAGCAAGTCCAGATCAGGCCCCCTTTCCCCTATGGCTTATGGTCTTAGTTGGGTTAATCCCTGTGAATTCCTGGGAATTTCTCTAGAGCCAGGTTTCTGTAATGGAGCTTGATGTCTGGGATAGAGATGCCTCTGGAAGTTCCTTTATTGTATAGGATTGTTTTGGCTGTTCTGGGTTCTTGTTTTTCCGTATGAAGTTGATTATTGTTTTTTCAAGGTCTATGAAGAATTGTGTTGGGATTTTGATGGGGATTAAACTGAATCTACAGATTGCTTTTGGTAGAAATGATATTTTTACTATGTTCATCCTACCTATCCAAGAGCATGGGAGATCTTTCCATTTTCTGGTATCTTATATTTCTTTCTTCAAAGACTAAAGTTCTTGGCAAGATCTTTCACTTCTTTGGTTAGTCTTAGCCTTGATTTGGACCTGATTTTAGCGGGACTGATTTGAGTTTCTCTTCATGTAATTTGATATTAAATATCGCCTTGCTGCATATTGCTCTGATTATATTTAGATATGTTCCTTGTTTTCCTGATCTTTACAAGATCTTTATCATGGAGGGGTGATGGATTTTGTCAAATGCTTTTTCCAGCTGCTAATGAAATGATCATTTGGTTTTATTCTTTCAGTTTATTTATATGATGGATCATTTTGATTGATTTTCATATTTTGAACCAGCCCTGCATCTCTGGGATCGAGCTGACTTGAATATGATGGATGATTTTCTTCAAAATTGCATTTGCTTTGCCAGCATTTGATTCTGTATTTTTGCATCCATGTTCATGAGTGAGAATGATCTGTAATTCTCTTTCTTGTTTGAGTTTTTATGTGGTTTCAGTATCAAGGTAACTGTTGCTTCATAAAAAGAGTTTGGCAATGTCCCTTCTATTTCTATTTTGTTAATCACTTTAAGAAGTATAGGTATTATCTCTTGGAAGTTCTGGTAGAATTCTTCACTAAAATCATCCTGCCCTGGGCTTTTTTGAGTTGGGAGGTATTTTATGACAGATTCTATTTCCTTGCAGTTTATAGGTCTGTTTAAATTGCTCACCTGGTCTTGATTTAATTTTGGGATATGGTAGCTATCTAAAGATTGTTCATTTCTTTTACATTTTCCAATTTTGTGGAGTACAGGTTTTTGTAGTAAGACATGACTCTGAATTTCCTCAGTGTCTGTTGTTATGTCCCTCTCTTCATTTCTAATTTTGTTAATTTGGATGTTCTCCTTCTGCCTTTTGATTAGTCTGGATAAGGGTTTGTCTATCTTATTGTTCCTCAAGAAACCAACTCTTTGTTTCATTGATTATTTGTATTGTTTACTTTGTTTCTATTTTGTTGATTTCACCCTGCAATTTGATTATTTTCTGTCTTCTACTCCTCCTGGGCGAGTCTGCTTCTTTTTGTTCTAAAGCTTTTAGGTGTGGTTGTAAGTCACTAATGTGCGCTTTCTCCAATTTTTTCTTAATGTGGGCACACTGTGCTATGAACTTTCCTCTTAGCACTGCTTTCATAGGGTCCCATAGGTTTGGATATGTTGTGCCTTCATTTTTGTTGAATTCAAGGAAGACTTTAATTCCTTTCCTTGACCCCAGGGTGGTTCTGTAGTTAACTGTTCAATTTCCATGATTTTGAAGGATTTCTGAGAGTAGTATTGTTTTTAAATTCTAACTTTAATCCATGATGATACGATAAGACATAGGGGGTTATTCCAAATATTTTGCATCTGTGGAGGCCTTTTTGTTAAAACTATATGATCAATTTTTAGAGACAATTCCATGAGGTGCAGAGAAGACGGTATATATTTTTGTGTGTGTATTTGGGTGGAATGTTATATAGATGTCCTTTAAGTCCATTTGATTCATGACATCTCTTACTTCCCTTATTTCTCTGTTAAGTTTTTGTCTAGTTAACATGTGTACTGGCAAATGTGGACTGTTGAAGTCTCCTTTTATTAGTGTGTGGAATTTGGTGTGCGATTTAAGTTTTAAATCTGTTTCTTTTACATAGTGGGTGCTCTTGTATTAGAAGCATAGATGTTCAGGATTGAGACTTCATTTTGATGAATTATTCTTCTCATGGGCATATAGTGTCCTTCTCTATCTCTTCTGACTGATTTTAGTTTGAAATCAATTTTGTTAGATATTAGGATAGTTACACCCACTTGTTTGTCAGTTTCTTTTATTGGAAAACCTTATTCTAATCCTCTACTCTGAGGTTGTGCCTGTCTTTGAGGTTGAGGTGTGTTTCTTGTATACAGGAGAAGGCTGGAACCTTTTTTTTTTTGAATCATTCTCTTAGCCTGTGTCTTTTTATAGGCAAATTGAATCCATTGATATTAAGTGATATTAATGACCAGTGGTTGTTAATTCTGGTTATTTTTTACTACTAGTGTTTGTGTGTTTCACTTTTTTGGGTTATGCTGGTAGGGGGTTATCAGATGCCTGTGTTTTTGTGGGTGCAGTTAGCTTCCTTGGGTTGGAGTTTTCCTTGTTGTCTTCCTGTAGGGTTTGGCTTGTAGATATATATTATTTAAATCTGTTTTTATCATGAAATATCTTGCTTTCCCCATCAATGGTGATTGAAATATTTTCTGGGTATAGTATCTTGGCTCACATACATAGTCTCTTAGTGTCTGCAGCACATCTATTGAGGACCTTCTGGCTTTCATGGTTTCCATTGAGATGAATAGGTGTAATTCTGATAGGATTTACCTTTATATGTTACTTGAACTTTGTCCTCTGTAGCTTTTAATATTCTGTTTTTTCCTGTATATTTTGTGCTCTAATTGTTATATGGCTATGGGTTTTTTTTTTCCTAGTCGATATGGTGTTTTGTAAGCTTCTTGTACCTTCATAGGGATATCCTTTAGATTGGAAAAATTTTCTTCTATGATTTTGTTTAGTATATTTCTGTGCCATTGATCTGGAGTTCTCCGTCTTCTAACCCCATTGTTCTTAGGTTTGGTTTTTTCATGGTGTCCCAGATTTTCTGGATGTTTTCTCTTAATAATTTTTTGGAATTAATGTTTTTTTCGACAAATGAGTATAACTTCCTTTATAGTTTCTTCAGCACCTGAGACTCTTCTGTCTTTTGTATTCTGTTGGTTATACTCTTCTCTGTATTTCCTGTTCATTAACTCCGATTTTCCATATTCAGAAATCCCTTAATTTGTATTTTCTTTATTACCTTTATTTCAGTCTTCAAGTCTTGAAATATTTGCTTTAACTGTTTGATTGTTTTTTCATGGTTTTCTTGGGTTTCTTTGAAAGATTTATTAATTTCTTCCATTTTTTGCTTCTGTTTTCCTTCATATTAGCAAGGGATTATTTCATTCTTCTTTAAAGGTTTTCTTCATTTTCACAAATTACATTAAAATTGGTTTCTTCTACTTCTTTTGGGTTAGGATGATCAAGTCTTCCTGTTGTGTGACCACTGTGTTCTGGAGTTTCCATGTTGCTGTTTATGTTGTTGGAGGAATCTTTCATTGGCACCTCTCTTCCTTCAAATGAGGCCAGCAGTGTCTTTGTTTCTTTGTCCAATCCTTTTAGTGGCTTTCTGAGTGTTTGAGAGTTTTTCTTGGTCTAATGTGTACTGTCAATGTCTATCTCAGAGAGCCTCTGATTTCTCTATAAGCCTGCTCTCTTGGTCTTCTCTCCTGGTTTGCTCTCTTGGTGCTCTCTCTTAATCCCCTCAGTGTTGTAGCAAGCTCTTGGTCCTCTCAGTATTTTAGCAAGCTCTCAGCACTTAGGCGGGGTGTGGCTAGTAGTTATCATGGTTCCCTGGATAGGTTTGGGTTTTAGTTGAGCCTACCTGTAGGAAACTCTCTGTTGTGTGGCTTGAAAAGCCTGGGGAGTAAGGGGAGGGGCCCGGGGTATTTTCCCACTGTGGAGGTTCTACAGTGTCGGGTATCCTGCCATGTGGCTCTTCACTCAGTATTGGAGCAAGGGTTTCAGTGTTCTACCGAGGTTGCAGGAAGATGGTTCTTATACCTCTTAAATGATTTTGTGAAATCTTTCTTTATATCCATAGATGTGCAGTATCACCTACATTGGTTTGAGAATTTTGAACCTTGCATATCGCTGTATGGCTGGATGAAGGATGTGTGATTATAATGAATGATCTTTTTATGTCATCATAGAATTGGTTTTCTGACGTAATATGAAATGTTATATTTATGAGCGATATAAAATACATTATTTTATAATTTTCAGCCTCCAATGTAAAGTTTTCATGATACTTCGGTGAGGAATAATTAATTTGTAGAGTAGCCATTCAGTTTGGACTCCCCAAATCTAAATTTGTTCAGGTATGCTTCTCTATATCGAAGCTTTTTGAGAATTCTCCATACTGTTACCCACAGTGACTTCACTGTTTTTCAATCTAACCAACATGCAATTCGTGTTCTATTTTTTTTCTCACCCCTCCACATTTGTTGTCAGTCCTGTGCCTTTCTGACTGGGGTGCAATGAAATTTCCAGGTTGTTTCATATGCAAATCCCTAATTGGAATAGACTATGAACATGTTTGAGTTATTACCAATTTTCTCTTGCTTTCAATATTCTGTGGTAAATCAATGTCCTATTTTGAATAAAGAGATAAAGATGTCTTCCATTCTGTGGGATTCATACTTGGTTAACTTTTTTGTTAAGTGTTTAGACGTTTTTTCAGCTTTATCAAGATCCACTTGTCAGTTTTTGACTTAATTCTTACAAAAGCAGGGTCCTATTTGAAAGATCTTTACTACATCCACATTCTCGAGGAAAATACATTAGTTTTCTTTCTAGCAACTTTAGTTTTCTTTTTTTTGTTCTTTTTAATTATAAGGAATTACTGTTAAAATAAAAAAAAAGCTGTAAAAGGTGATGGAGAGATGGCTCAGCAATTAAGAGAAACTGCTCTTGAAACAGACCTAGGTTCAAGTCCCAGCAACCACATGGCTGCTCATCACCATCTGTGACTGCAATTCTAGGTGATCCAATACCAACTTCTGGTTTTGCTGGGTACCACAAGCACATGATTCATAGACACAAATTCAGGCAAACCACTAATACAAATAAAATGAAAATAGTAAAAATAGATGACTCTTTTCAATGGTGCATCAAAGGATTTGATAGAGCAAAGAGAGAGTTTCTAGGTTAATAGAAAATATTTACAAAGTATATATCACAAGAGTTAATGTCTAGAGCACAAATAAAAACATTTCCAATGAAATAAAAACATTTCCAATGAAATAACAAAAAGACAAGTAAAAATGAGCAAATGATTTGTATAAATGTTTATCCAAAGGTAAACAAATGACTACTAAACATATGGAAAAAGCTGCCCAATATCTTTGAGAAATGAACTCAAAATTAAAATGAAATATCACTCTGCATCCATTAGAATGACTATTTCAGAATTCTATGACATTTTTAAACAAGACAATACACTCTTCAAATTGTTCCTATTAAGAGAAATAGAAGGAACAGTGAAAATTTATTTTATAACACCATATTAACCCTGAGTAAGCTATTGTGATGTAGTCCTCCTACTCTTCCTGTGTTCTCAAAGCAGTGATGGAACCCTGCACTTTTAGGGGTGACTAACTTATGGATGAAAACTGATCTAAGCCACGGATGAGCAACCCAATCTACTGCTTTCACTTTTCCTTTATTAATTTGCCCACAGTGTTTTCAGAACTTTTTCAGGTCTTAGAAGTCAGTCTCTATCCAGTAACCACACACTGTTGTCAGCTGTTCCATGGTCTTTCCCACTGATGTAATTGAGCCCATTTGCCATAAGAATCTCTGCATCCTTCTTGGGTGTAGCAGTTGTGCCTCTTTTTACATACCTGATATGGGCCAAATATTCAACTGACAAAAGTGTAGCCATGCCTAAAGTGTCATCTTTATAACTCATGTCTCTCCAGCCTCTGTCTTGTACAGCAATGACTTCCCATGAGGGTAGAGGCTCCTGACTGATGAATCACACTGTCATTGTCTGGAACTGCACATGAAATATCTGCCTCCCACTCACATACCTTATTTCAGCCTGTGATTTACAGCTTAAATTTGTCCTAGTTCACTTGTCTGTCATATTTCTAGCACACAAAATTTTATTACAGACTGTAATTTAGAGTATGTCTTTTAGAATAATGCTAATCAAGAATAAACCATGTTTAAGTTTGATCTTACGTATTCTTAAAATAAATAAAGAACTTTGTACCTGAGCACTTGATAAACCATTTTCTTTCATGACAGGAAATCTTGACATTCGAGGATGTGTCTATAGACTTCTCTCAAGATGAGTGGGATTGCCTGGACTTTGCTCAGAGGACTCTGTACAGAGATGTCATGTTGGAGACCTACAGTAATATGGTCTCTATTGGTGAGACTTTTATTTTATGATTGCTTTTTATTCATAATTGTTTCATATAAGTGTTTTACAACTATGCCAAATTGTCTCCCTGACTTTGACATGCTAATTTAATAAAAATTTTGAAGTTCATCATATAGAGCACAATGCTTTTTAAAACTTTATTTTGTGAATATATTTCTGACTACTGGAGATGATACTGATCATTTAAACTTTGACAATATGTTTTACTTTTAGACACATCACAGATTATATAGATTTGTAACTTAATGATTCATAACATATTTGAATATAGATTCATTAGAAATTTCAAAAATAACTCGGGGTATAGAATATTAACCCATATTAATTTAAATATTTTAAAATATTAGAAGATAACAATTAGAAAATTATATCCTGAATTTTATATTATTTTTTCTCTTACATAATTACTTTGATTGTGCTTTAGCAACCCGTGTGTTTTTCTATTATCCTATGATAAGGTCATATGTCTTTTACAACATGCAGGTATTTCAGTGACAAAACCAAGTCTGATCAGTTCTCTTGAACAAAGCAAAGAGCCCTGGAATGTGAACACTGAAGAGAAAGAAGGCAATGAACAAGGTTAGTTAGAATGAAGCATTGACACTTGTGGGAATTCTAAGACTTGAAGAAATTCACCACTGCAATGGTGTTTGCAAAGTTTTTTAATGTAAATGATATAAAAATTCACATAGAATAATTATCACAAAATATTTTCTACGTCTTCTTCACATAAAAACATGAAAAATAACTTTGAATAGTTAACTCAAATTATGGCACAAAAAGAAAGAAAGATGCTTTGTTGCCATATTCTTGACTGTCATCAGGCTTTGAAATTAACAATACTGAAAGGAAAAAATCACATTAAAATAAAACTTTCACAGTGTATGAAAGAGTATTTCTCTGTACCAGTTAAAATCTTCTTTTATGCTCTTATGAGTATTACATCATTTTTATTGTTGCGTAATATCACACAAAATCAGAAATTATAACTTTTAGAGTGGTACTCATTTTGGAAGATGGCAATATTCTTTCTTTGTTTTAAATTCTAGGGAATTTAAAAGTAACTTTATCTATTTCTGTTAAAGTATTTATTTAGAATCATGAATTGTTTAGAGACATACATATTATTCACCTATTTAAAAATCATCTACAATCTCTGAATATTAAAATTTAAAATATATTAATTTCCACATAAAACTGTGTATTCTCTTGTTTTCCTTTGTGATGTATTCTGCAATTCATTTACTTTGGAGAAGAAAATTTGTGTATCGATAATCTATTATTTTTAATACTTGTATTAATTATTTTGGAATATCCCACAATGTCATTTGATCATATTCAATCCTCAAACACCTCCTACATTCCCTTTTTCCAGACATCTTTGCTGTTTTTCTCTTCTTTTATACTCAGAGAGCTTTGAGCCTGGCCTACAATATGATCATACTTTTAGGAGGTCAACATCCTTTTTTTTGAGGTGAACATTCTTAATACACATTTTATTCCTTTTCTCCAAGCATCTATCAGATGATAGGAGCATCTCACAAAGGAGTGGGTGTTCATGTCCACTCACCCTTTCTTCATTGGACTTTTATCTCACTTGAGCTTTTTCATGTCTGATGCATGCTAACCTAGTCACTTGAGCTCATATGTACAGTAGTCATGTTGTGTGAAGCAAACATGGATTTCTTGTAGTAATTTATCACTTTTTCCCTTTAACATTTATTATTTTTCTGCCCTGAATAAGCTCTGCACGTTCTAGGGAACAGGTTTGATACAAACATCCTACTTAGATCTAATTTTTTAATTCATCTTTATTGAGCTCTACATTTTTGTCTGCTTTCCTCTCCCCTTCAATTCAAACCCCTTCCATCCAAACCCCTCCCAAGGTTGCCATACTCCAAATTTATTCAGGAGATCTTGTGTTTTTTGCTTTCCACATAGATTAGAATGTATCCACATAGATTCTTGTTTTCTACATCATGACAGCTTGTGGGTCACCTTTTAGATGTTAAGTTCTATGAGAAGCTATAGGAATGAAGGCTTAGAGATGCAAGCCTGTGTAAAAACAATTAAACATCAGGTATTATTTTGATAGTACATTCAAGCATTAGAATTGTGGTAGTTGGTGTTTCTTGCTATCTTTCAGCAATTCTTCTTCAATTAGCATGAATACTGTTCATACCATTCTATAAAGAAAAGCAGCAGATCACAGTGAAATTCTTTTCATAAGGGCAGTGACACTGATACCTAAACCACTTATATGCTCAAAAAGTACATGAATGATGTGACAATTTTCTCGTGAACATATATACAAAAATCCTCAAAAAATATTTGAAAGCCGAATCTAAGAACACATCAAAATATCTTTTACCATAGGATTGGAACCAAACATACAGGGGTGGATCAACAAATGAGAACCAATGAATGTAATCTACCAAATAAACAAACTAAAAATCAAATTTTAGATGGTCATCATTTTAGATGTAGAAAAGCCTTTGTGAAATATTAACCATCCTTCATGATAAAAGTTCTGGAGAAACTAGTGAAATGGGACAAACTTCAAAATAAAAGATGTAATTTACAGCAATCCTATGAACCAAATCAGACTAAATAATTAGGAATTCAAATCTTTCCAGTAAAATAGGGAACACTAAAGGATATTCCTTTCTTAATATGTGTTTAATAGAGTATTTGAAATTTTCAGGGGAACAAAATACAAATTATGATGACCAAAAGTTGATTAATAGGAAAGAATAAAAGCAAATAAATTTTATATGTAGATGGTATTATTTTATAAATAAAAGACAAAAAGTCTCACCAGAAAAATTCTACAACTGAGTAACACTTCCAATAAAATTGATCAGTGTAAAATAAAATAACAAGTATCAGTAGCCCTCTTATATACACATGAAAAAAAGTTAAATAGAAATCAGTGAAACAATGTTTTTCACAATATTTTCAGAAATTAATTTTGAGTAATTAAAACTAAACAATTAAAAGAGCCTTGTCAACTGTATAAGGCATTGAAAATTAATTGGAAAAGATATCAGAAGATTGAGAAAGTTCACATGCTCAAGGTTTTGCCAATTGGTATAGTAAAAATTGCCATCATCCCTAAAGTTCTGATTCAGTGCAAACCCAAAGAAATTCAAACACAATTCCTCATAGATCATGAAAAGACTGCCATCACCATTATATGAATGTAAACAAGCAAAAATCTCACAATGGCTTAAACAATCGTGAAAAATAGGACTGTACATTGTAGGGTGTATTATCATCCACAATATTAAATTATAATACAGTGAAATAATAATCCATACAAGAGCTATGAGACCAGCTCGTACCCTATTCAGGTTCGCAAAGATGAGATGATACTCAGGAGTAAAGGGGAAACAAAGGATTATTATGAACTTCCCATAAACAGGTTAATGTCCTACATTTTGTGTCCTTTATTGTTCTTCTGTGCTGCAAAAGTTTCCAATTATATATACTTATAATCAGCAATTTACTCTCACCAAGTCAGAGTCTTTCAGGGTCATAGAAAGAGATAAATGTTTTACGTGAAGAAATAACTCTCAGTTTACTCTTAATGGCTCAAGTATGGGGTTGTTGGAACCTTTAGGAACTTCTGTAAGATAAAGGAAGTTAATTAACAGAGAAAGAATAAGAAAATTGGGAAACTTAAGTAGTGGATATGTATGCTTTGTTCTTTTCTTAAATGTCACTAGATAAATAAGCTAAAATTACAATCAGTAAAAATCAGGGACTAGGCAAGAATCATCTTTTTCTCTGAGTGCAACTTTTCTCCAGGGACTGGAGGAAGTATCTGGTAACTAGGAAATTTAGATAAATATACAAAGGAAGTGTGTGGTATTTGGTTCTTTTTGGGACTTTCTCCAGGTGTTAACTGCCTGTAGTGATGGCTAAATTCCCTCCAGGCTCCAGCATGCCTGTCTAGCTTATGCACCAAAATAATTACACTGAAACTGTATTCTTTAAAACACTGCCTGGCCCATTAGCTCTAGCCTCTTACTGGTTAACATTCACATCTTGATTAACCCATTTCTAATAATCTGTGTACCACCACGAGGTAGTGGCTTACCGGGAAGATTATAGCCTGCATCCATCTCAGAGAGAACTATGGCATTTGCCCACTTCCCTTTTTCCCAGCATTCTGTTCTATCTCTCTGCCTACCTAATTTTCTGTCCTATCTAAGGGCCAAGGCAGTTTCTTTATTAACCAATGAAAGTAACACATAGATAAATGACCCTCCGACATCAATCTGGTAACTAGAAAATTTAGATAAATATACAAAGGAAGTGTGTGGTATTTGGTTCTTTTGGGGACTTTCTCCAGGTATTAACTGTCTGAAAGGAGCCATGTTCCCTCTGGATTACATTCTGTGCTATCTTAAGTGTAAAATTACACCAGTAAATGTCTTGCTTCAACAGACCAAGGTAAATGTAATCCCTAGAGCTTTGTTTTGTTCTCTTCTGTTTCATGAATTTTTGTGTGTGCAAAAGTTTGTCTTTCTATTACAAATAGTGCTGTTATGAACATAGTTGAACAAATGTTTTGTCATATGATAGGGCATCTCTTAGTTATATTCCCAAGAGTGGTATTACTGGATCTTGGGGAAAATTGATCCCGAATTTCCTGAGAAATCGCCACACTGATTTCCAAAATGGTTGTACAAGTTTGCATTCCCACCAGCAATGGATGAGTGTGCCCCTTACTCCACAACCTCTCCAGCGAAGGCTATCATTGGTGTTTTTGATTTTAGCCATTCTGACAGGTGTAAGATGGTATCTCAAAGTTGTTTTAATTTGCATTTCCTGGATCAGCAAGGAGGATAAGCATGACCTTAAGTATCTTTTGGCCATTTGAATTTCTTCTATTGAGAATTCTCTGTTCAGTTCAGTGCCCCATTTTTTAATTGGGTTAATTAGCATTTTAAAGTCTAGTTTCATGAGTTCTTTATATATTTTGGAGATCAGGCCTTTGTCTGTTGTAGGGTTGGAGAAGATCTTCTCCCAGTCAGTGGGTTGCCTTTTTGTCTTAGTGACAGTGTCCTTTGCTTTACAGAAGCTTCTCAGTTTCAGGAGGTCCCATTTATTCAATGTTGTCCTTAAAGTCTGTGATGCTGGGGATATAAGTAGGAAGTGATCTCCTGTGCCCATATGTTGTAGAGTACTTCCTACTTTCTCTTCTATCAGGTTCAGTGTGTTCAGCCTGATATTGAAGTCTTTAGTCCATTTGGACTTAAGTTTTGTGCATGGTGATAGATATGGATCTATTTTCATTCTTCTACAGGTTGACAACCAGTTCTGCCAGCACATTTTTGAAGATGCTTTCTTTCTTCCATTGAATACTCTTAGCTCCTTTATCAAAAATCAGGTGTTCATAGGTTTGTGGGTTAAAATCTTGGTCTTCTACTCTATTCCATTGATCGACTTCTCTGTAATAGCCAGAACCTGGAAACAACCTAGATGCCCTTCAATGGAAGAATGGATGAAGAAAGTGTGGAATATATACATATTAGAGTACTACTCAGCAGTAAAAAAACAATGACTTCTCGAATTTTCATGCAAATGGATGGGAATAGAAAACACTATCCTGAGTGAGGTATCCCAGACCCAAAAAGATGAACATGGGATATACTCACTCATAACTGGTTTCTAGCCATAAATAAAGTACATCGAGCAGATAATTTGTGATCCTAGAGAAGCTTAATAAGAAGGTGAACCCAAAGGAAAACATATAGTCACCCGCCTGGATATGGCAAGTAGACAAGATTGCAGGGCAAAAACTAGGAACTTGGGGTGAGGTCGCATGGGGCTAAGGGGAAATGGGGTGAGAAACAAAAAAAAGTTTGTCTTTCTAGCAACATATACTTGCTGTGCTTTTGCTTAATCTCCTTTTTTTTGTTGTCCTGTCTGATTTCTTTGATATTGATTATATTATTTTATTCTTATTCTTTACATGCCTATTTGTTTTCTAAGAAGTGACAGAAAGTGGTTAAATTCAGACCTGAGTGAATATGGGGAGAACCATAGGTTATTTGATAAATGAAAATCATAATGAGAATGTATTTTATGAAAACCATCTGTTTTATGTGTAAGAAAAAGAGAAATATATGATTACAATGATATGATCAGTATTTAAAAATTTCTGATGTCTGAAAAGTTATGAACCCCTTCAAAGAGTTATACATGGTTGTCTGAGAACCAGCTAGTAATAACTGTTTTCTGTTGTTCATGTCTTCTTTCTTTATTAATAAATAAGCTGTCTGCTTTAAATATTATTCGGTTTGTTCATTTCAAGTGTTTGAAGAGATGAGATTTTCCTATAAAAATACAATTTCATAATGAATATCATTTTTTATACTTGGGTTATAGGCTTTGTAATATTTACCTTTCAATTTCTGTGATAAAACACCATGATAAATACAATGCACAGAAAAAATATCAATGATGATGAATCAGAAGGAGTAGTTTACAGGGAGCTGGAACAGCAGTGAGAGGTCCCATATAAAAGCACCATATGAAGCAGAGGCCTTATTAGTGGCAGTAGAAGGCTTTACAGATTTCAAATCAAGATTCTAGGGACATAGACTTTCCATTAAGTTGATACCTTTTAATCCTACCCATAAGTATACACCATCATCAGGCCATGTATAATTCAAGTGTCTGAAAATATGGGGTCATTTCACTCAAACCAGTATAGTCTTATTTATTATTGAGAAAATTATATTTGAAAAGCTCAAGATAATATACTTTCAATCCTGCCATTTTATCTATTCTTTAGTGTATGTTATGAAAGATGTTATATCATTTGCTTTGAGAATATTGTTTCATAAGAATAAATAATAATCATGAAATTTTTATGTCACATAGTATAATTAAATATTTCCTATTTTACAGTTCTATATTCCCATCAAACACAAGATGTATTTGCACAGGAGAATACACAGGATTCAGTCCTCATGCTGGTATCTGGAAAACCGGTAAGTTTTTACCCAGAAACCATGTACTTAAGGATATTTTAAAAATTTGGTGATGAGAGCAAAAAAAGGTTTATGTTATGCTTGAAATAATTTTTACTCACCAGTAATCATGGATAAATTTGTGAAAAAAGGTCAAGAATCTCTACCTTATTGTGCATAATGGTGTAACATTAGATGTCATACATTTACAGAAGTTTCTTTTCTAAACAAATGCACTTAAGTCTAAAAATATATTTTTATCTGCAAAGAAAGTTGAAAAATCTCAAAACTGAACGATACATATTCTATCAAGCATTCACTAGGGTTCCCACAAATATTAATTACAGTTGTGACATACTAAGCAATTTAGATCCACATGAGAAGGTTTTTCTCAATAAAATCAGACTGAAACTAAATCATAGTTGTTTTACTTGGGAAAATTCTTACACAGGTAGTGATGCTATGAAACCCTTTAGTAAGATTTTTAGGAAGAATACGTAGCAGAACCCTCAGTTGAAGGAATAAATGCCCAAAACACTGCAACACAGTACTTAGGTGCTCAGTATTAAAATACAGAGTAGGAGATTGTTTTTCCTTAGACTTGTAAGGAGATTTCTGATTATAAAACACACCATTTTTTTTATTCCAGTATGACCAGAAACAAAAGAAGCATTATATAAACAATCCAAATGAAGAGAGACAACATAAACATAAGGAATGTGGAAAGAGCTTCAACAGATATTCAGGCCTCAGTAGTCAAAAGAAAATTAATTCCAAAGAGAAGGCACATAAATGTAAAAACTGTGATAAATCATTTACTGATCATGCAAGCCTTCAAGCTCACCTAAAATTCTGTTTTGGTGACAAACCTTATAAATATCAAGAATGTGGGAATTCCTTTACCCAGGTCTCAGCACTTCAACAACATCACAGATTCCATACTGGTAAGAAACCTTATAGTTGTCAACAATATGGCAAATGCTTTGCCTCTGTCTCAAACCTTCACAGACATCACAGATGTCATACCTGTGAGAAACCTTACAGATGTCAAGAATGTAGCAACTCCTTTAATCGTCATGCACATCTTCAAGCTCACCACAGGATCCACACTGGTGAGAAACCTTACAGATGTCAAGAATGCGGCAAGTCATTTACTCGCCGTGAAAATCTTCAAGTTCACCACAGAATCCATACTGGTGAGAAACCTTACAGATGTCAAGAATGTGGCATGTCCTTTACTCAGGCCTCAACACTTCGCAGACATCACAGACTCCATACTGGTGAGAAACCTTACAGATGTCAAGAATGTGGAAAGTCCTTTACAAATATCTCAACCCTTCACACTCATCACAGAATCCATACTGGTGAGAAACCATACAGATGTCAAGAATGTGGCAAGTCCTTTACCCAGGTCTCAACACTTCGCAGACATCACAGACTCCATACTGGTGAGAAACCTTACAGATGTCAAGAATGTGGAAAGTCCTTTACCCAGGTCTCAATACTTCGCAGACATCACAGACTCCATACTGGTGAGAAACCTTACAGATGTCAAGAATGTGGAAAGTCTTTTACTCGTCATGCAAATCTTCAAGATCACCAGAGAACCCATACTGGTGAGAGACCTTACAGATGTTAAGAATGTGGCAAGACCTTTACTACATGCTCAAGTCTTAGAAAGCATCATAAAATTCATATAATGGGTACACTTCTAAAAATTCCTTAGTATAACTCACACCACTTTAGTTTACCAGTCTTTATACACTGAACCAATTATTCCACAGATTCAAATCCTGCAATTACATTTCAAGCTTAGTCAATGATTATCCAGTACTACTATCCCTATAAATTTAAAAACATTGTGTCCAGATTTGAATATTATAGTCATGAAACATTCATTGTAACATGAATTAATTATGCACCATTGTTTAGTACATTACAATTCAAATATGAAATATTATTAATAAGTAAATATCTCTAGTAATAATGAATTAAGCAGTAACATTTCTTAACTGTATATCAATATAGTGTGTTAAAGAAGCAGTCAAAATCACACTATTTCAGATTTTGAATGATATTTTAGATCTTGGCATTTCATTGTTTAGGTGATGTGATTATATTCTACATAAACATTATCCTGTACTTATTTGTGATTTCATATTTATAACTGCTGATTTTGAACTTCACGTATATTTCTCCTTTGCAATAAAAATATTAAATATTTTAACCATTTTTTGCATTTTTTTGTTTTGATAATCTATTCAATAATGGCACGGTAACATTAATGTGAGATGTTCTGTGGATGATAGTAACAACTAAATATGTCATAACAAAGAAGCAGATTTTTCCTGGGACATGTATTTACTGTGAACATGTATTACTGTGATTTATAAAATAGGAAGTACATGGACAAAAGCTATGTAGGAGATACGTTCAGGGGTTGCAGGAATATAGTGGAAGTAAGGGAGGAGTTAAGACAGGCAAGTTGCCTCCGGAAATGGAGGAAGCTGGATGTGTGTTGTGTGGCAGCACTTAGATTAAAAATACATGGATTAATTAAAGTTATGAGAGCTAGTTGGAAAGAAGCCTGGGATTTTGATCTGGCTTCCCTTTGTTCAGCTCCCATGAATCACTTCAGAGTTCCAGTGTGTGCTGAAACAGTGCTTCTTTATAGTCATCTATCTCCTTTGATCCTTACCATCTCTTATAATTCTGGTTGAGCTATCCTTTGAATTACCCTGAAAGGAAGATATTGAAAGGACACTTTAATTTGAACATTTTTTTCTTGTCTGAACTATGACTGCAGGTGAGTCTCTCTTTTAGCAGTAAATATATGTGAGAAATTTCTGGAATGGAGGCGAGTAGAGACGCAGTAGTTGGTGGTAAAAGATAAGACATTAAGAATAATTTTAAACCCCAAACTTGTAGCAGAATAATGGTTGCAGATTGTACTTTTTAATTTTTGGTAATTCTTCTAGAACAAATATGAATTCTCCTCAAATTATTGTACAAACTAGAAGAAGAAACGGTGTGATATTCTTTTCATGAGGACACACATGATACCTCGATACCTAAGCCAAATAAAATTCAGCAAATGTGATTGATATCTTTTAGCTTTTTGAGGCAATTCCACATTGATTTTATTTGCTATACCACTGTGACCTCTCAAATAATGTGAACAAATTATTACCTTTTCTTGAGCCATACAGCAGTATTTGTTATCCTTATTAGTGTTATTTTTCTTAGTCATTCTGATATGGCAATGAAATTGCAATGGATAGTTAATTTGCATTTCACTGATTGCTAAGCATGTTGAACTTTAGAAAATACTTCTCAGACATATTTATATATCTTTTGAGATTTTTGTTTAGGTTCATGTCCTAGTTTTAATGCCAATGGCAATTTAATTTTTGTTTGTTTCTTTATTTCTCTCTATAGCTTTTTCATTCTAGGAATGTTCTAGAATCACTTTCAGATGCTTGGCTTGTATTGTTATTTTCCTAATTTTAACACTGTCTCTTCTTTCAAAAGTCAGCAGTCAGCTATCTATGAATGGCAGTTAGACTTATGAAGTCTCATTTGTCACTACTGGGTCTTAAGTGCTACGGTTTATGGATCTTTGCCGGAAAGTCTTCTCCTTTGCATACTGTGAACTGTTTCATTATTCTGTCCTTATAAGAGAACATTGTAAAAACCAACCCTACTTTCTTTAAATTTTCCCGTTAGTTAATTATTTTTGTAACCTATGCTAAGGCATACATGAAACCGTAAATTAACCTCTTTGAAAATAAATGATAAATACAGTAGAGATATATAACTGGATATACAAAGGTGTTTGTAGTACTGTCTATTATTAGTATCAGGTTGTGTAGGGGGTTCACTGACAAATTTTTATAAAATTCTGTACTGCCCCCTAAATACCCACTTATCTCAGTCTTCCTACACATAACTCTCTGACTCCTTCCCTTCCTCTCACATGATCCCTCCTGTTCCTATCCACAAATAAAATTCTATTTCCCATTCCCAAAAGATTTACCCATCACTGCTGTAATTCTCTTCTTCATTTAACCTCTCTGTATCTATGTATTATAGTTAGTTTATCCTTTACTAAATAGGTAATATCTACTTACAGATCAACAAATATCATATATCTTTCTAGGTCTGGGTTGCATTGCACAGGATAATATATTTAGTTTCACCCATTTTCCCTCCAAATTTCATTTTGCCTTCTTTTAAACATCTGTGCAATATAGCATTGTGTAAATATATCATGTTTTCTTTACTTATTCTTTGTTTGAAGGACATCTAGTTTGTTTCCAGTTTCTTACTATTATGAATAAATTTTTATGAATAACATTGAGTATATATTCCTGTTTGGGATGTCTTTGTTATCATACCCAAGAATAGATCTTGAGGCAGATCTATCTTCAACTTTTTATGAAACTACCATATTCATTTCGATATTGGGTGTATCTGTTTTCACTCACGAAAGCAATGGAGGAGTTTTCACCTGGCTTTACATTTGCTATCACTTGTTTTATTGATCTGAACCGTTATGACAGGTACAAGGTGGAATCTCACAGTAGTTTTGATTTGCATTACCCTGATTGCTAAGGATGTTCAACTTTAGGTTGTTTAAGTTAACTTCTTTAAGTGTTTCTCAGCCATTTCAGATTTTTCTAATGAGAACCCTGTTCAATGTTTAATGGATTGTTTGTTTTTTTGATGTATATCTTCTCAAATCTTTTTTTCTGCGGGGGATTTTAATCACACGTTTTGGGATTAAAGGTGTATGCCACCACACCCAACTACTCTCTCTTTTCTTTTTTTTCTCCCAAGCCTACATATATTTTTGAACACACAGTAAATTATTTAGAGGTTTTCTTCATCTTTGAATCTCTCTTTACTGTATATCTCTCTATTTTTCTGACCACATAAGTCTTTAATTTGTTATGCAATCTGGGTAGGATTAAAGTCATGGCTTTGACAGCTGTATCTAGTCTATTCCTTAACTATTTGAGATTCTAGGCTCATGATGAAGGCATTGGCCAGAGTCATGTTTATTGCCACAACTCTATGGCATTTTAAGGTCCCAGCTAGGAGGCAAACTGCAGCAATCTGCTCACAAATCACACTCAAATGTTCTGTAGCTGGACCTCCTGCCTGAAAGAGTCAGAGTTTGCTCTGGCATGATGGCCCAGAAAGCAGGCATTTCAAAACAATGTAGCTTTTTTTCCTGCTATGGCTTAAAACCAAAAAGCGTGTGGTCAGCTTTCCATCAACACCATTTAAGTGTTTTGTGGCAGGACCTCTTAAAAGAGCTGCAAGGTTTTACAGCTAAAGCTGAGTCAGGAAGCCTCTCTTAAATGAGATTCATTTGCCTCTACCAAACAGAGCCCACCTGAATAAGTGCTGCTATCAATAAGCTGTGCTTAACTCTATTCTTTTTTTTTTTGTCTAGAATTAATTCTCAAGCTCTCTCAGGCTTTATGTAGATGCAGTTGTCCACATAGGTGCCATTATGTTGTCTGACGTTTTCTGTCCTGCCTGGTTCCCGCAGTCATTAAGTTCCAAAGAATTAATACAGAGGTCTACATTAATTATAAACTGATTGGCCTAGTAGCTTGGATTTCTTATTAGTGCTTACATCTTATATTAGCCCATTATTCTTGTCTAAGTTAGCCATGTTGCTTCTTACCTTACTCAGCAAGGCAGTCACATCTTGCTTCTTCTGTGGCTGTGTCAGGACTGCACACTAGGACTTCCTTCTCAGAATTCTCCTGTTCTCATTGACCTGCCTCTAGTTCCTGTCTGGTTATCCTGTCTAGTTCCTGCCTGGCTACTGGACAATCAGCATTTATTTAAAATATAATTGACAAAATACAGACTATTTTCCCATACCACTGAAGACTATGAGTTCTGAGGACCTCATGGTGTTGTTATTAAGAATAGCTCTGATTGTTGCCTTCATGGTCACCACATCCCACATCATCTATGGGATGTATGAAACTTTTCAAGGGGTTTCTAGCAAAAGAAATTAAAGTCAGAAGGAAGACATCAAGAGTTATATAGAATGGATATATCTGGATAGAGGTGAAGAAAATCAAGAGATGAGAGAAAGTTGCTGGAAACGTCTTAGTGGTGTGTGTTTTCCATTTTTGTTGGCCCTGGGAAGTTAAGATTTATACCACCCACCAACCTTAGAGACCTAATCTTTATGTCCTCAGATTCAAAAGCCAAATTGAATGATAAGTTCATTATCTCATTGGCTCCCCCTCAATTCTCGAGTTTAACCTATGCCCCAGGGACCAAAAAAGAAAAGTGGCTACCATCATTCTAGCATTGATGTTGGTCTGGGATTGGGGGCTACAGGAGTAGGACTAGGGCCTGCAGCCTTAGTTAAGGGAGAACAGTACTATTTATAATTAAAAACAGCTATGGGTGACCTCACACTCCAAAGTGGTATTTAAAAATAGGCATGAGTTAGACCTGTTATTTCTTAAAGTAGGTACACTCTGCACTGCCCTAAAAAGAAAATTCTGTTTTTACATAGATCATTCTGGAGTAATAAAGATTCGATGGCAAAACTCAGGGATTGATTAGACAAGAGACAATGTGATAGAGAGGAACAACAAGATTGATTTGAGGGATGGTTTAATCATTCCCCTTAGCTCACAACCAAAGTCTCAACCACCACCAGTCCCTTACTCATCCTGCAACTCCTCTTAACTTTTGGACCCCGTATCTTCAACTGCCTCCTGAAGTTTACACACAAGCAACTTAGCATTACTCAGGCTTTATTATTAACCCACCAGTATCAGGCCCTTGAGAGAAATCTCTAAGAATTCCATTATTGGGATTTGACCAAATAAGAGGAGGGAATGAAAGACTCTGAGGTATCTCTAAGACCTCTCAGCATTACTGTCCCACCCATACCCTCTGGGAACAAGGAATCTAACAATTAACCCCCCCCCACACACACACACAACAGGATACTGAAATATAGGGGACTTTCCATCCCCCTGTGAGTTTTTCTTCAAAAATAACTCAGTTCCTGGAATCAGGGCAAGATAATTCATAGATGTTGACTCAGTTCCTCAGCCTTGGTCAGAGGATGTTGACTCAGTTCCATGGATACAGTTAGGATGACTCACAGATGTTTCCCCCTTATCCCACCTGATTTAGCAACCACTCTCTCACTGTGGCTCAGACCAATCATTGCTAGTAGCCCTTTCAACCGGCAAATCCTAATATTTGGAAAAACAACCCCAGGACTCCCTCCGTGGTCCTGTGGCTTTTTGCTTTAAAAGTAGCCTGTAACAGCTATTCCATGTCCTTCTCCTCCCGAGGCTGAGGGACGATGTTGTGGCAGAATGAAAATCCTCTTGTTTTGCATCAACTGTGTTGTAAGAATGGACTCTTGGGGTGACCCTCCTAGGTAAGTGGGCTTTAGGGTCCAACAATAGAATTAATTCCTTTAAATGTTTTAAAATTATTCTTATTTCATTCTGTGCATTAATGTATTGTGTGTATATATTTTTGACCACAAATGGCTGTGAAGCCCAATGTGCATGCTGGCCATTAATCCTGGGTCCTCTAAAAGAGCAAGTGATTTTAACTGCTGAGCCATTTCTACAGCCATATAGAATTAATTTTCTTTTTGTCATTCATTCTTTCTTTCTTTCTTTTCTTCTTTCATACACACCCCTTCTCATCCCCTTTTTATTTTTTAAGATAAGCTTCTTTTTGTAGCCCTGGCTTTCTTAGAACTCACTGTGTCGTTCAAACTGGCATGGTACTCAGAGATCCACCTGCCTCTGCCTCTTGAGTGCTGGGATTAAAGAAAATGACAGAAAAATTTGCCTTCCGAGTGTTACTTACAATAATTCTCAGGTTACAAGGAAATATCAGTGTACTGTCTTTCCATAGTGAGTGCCCCATAACTGCACCCTGTGCCAATACTTTGTAAATTAGCCATTGAAAATAACATGTAAAAATATTGCCAAATCTATAATTTACCATTACCTGGATTATACTTTGCCGTTTCAAACAGATACTTAGAAAGAATCTTTAAGAATTAAAGAAACTTTTGCTAAAATTGGACTTAAGGTTGCTCCTGAAATAATAGAAAGAGGAGATTCTGTCAATTACCTAGGTTATAAAATATGTTTAGAGAAAATTAGAATACAAAAGGCACAAATTAGGAGAGACTGCTTATGGACTATTATTGATTTTCAAAATTGTTAGGAAAACATTTCCCATCTATAACCAGCTGTTGGGATAACACCTGATCTAATCATTCATTTAAACAAAATCTTAGATGGTGATAAAGATGTTAATAGTCCCAGAGAATTAACACCTGAAGCAGAAAAGGACTTGACAATTGTTGAGGAGAAATTACAGGAGGCAGATATAAATATGGTGAATCCAAATCTTAATTCTATTCTAGTCATATTGCCCTCCAGAAATTTTGCTAAAGGAATTTTAATGCAGAGGGATGATAGAATCTTAGAAGAGATATTTTTTTACCACATAGGCCAAATAAAAAAATCAAAAACTTATGTGGAATTAGTCTCTTTATTAATTATAAAATGTAAATTGGGACTTCATCAATTAGCAGGTATATATCCAGCAGAGATTATACTGCCTTTTACTACTGATGAAATAAAAAAGTTATGAGAAGACAATGAACCATGGAAAAGAGATTGTGCTACTTTTTTTGGGAGAAATTAATAGCAGTTATCCCAAATGCGATAGACTTAACCTTATATAGACAGCTTCTTGTTTTCACCCCTGAATTGTATGTGATGCTCCAATACCTGGAGCCCATACTTTTTATACTTATGCAAACAAATCATTGAAGACAGGTTACAAATAAAAAAATAGGTAAGTTGGAACAAAGCCTTACAATTCTGTCCAAAAAGCAGAATTATATGCTATTTTCATGGTACTAAGAGATTTTAAAGAACCTCTTAATATACTTACTGTTTCACAATACACAGAAAGAGTTGTTTTGCATATTTAAACCACTGAATTTAAAGTTGATGATACAGAATTGACTTCATAATTCATACAATTTCAAGATATAATCAGGAATCAGCTTTATCCCATATACATTACACACATCTGAATCCATAAAGGTTTGTGAGGTCCTCTAGCACAATGTAATGCAGAAATTGATTGATTATTGATTGGAAGTATGTTGAAGTACTCAGAATTCCATAGAAACAGTATGTCAATAGCAAAGGTTTAAAGAAAGTGTTTCCTATTAAATAGCAACAAGCTAAGGAGATTATAAAGAGATGTCCTACCTGGTCTTTCTATAATCAAACATCATCACTGGTAGGAAGTAACCCAAAGGGTACTCAAAGGAATGAAATCTGAGAGATGCCTGTGCTCCACATTGCAGAATTTGGAAAATAAAATATGTACACCATATCATTGACGTTTATTCAGGTTTCAGTGAGCAACTGCTATAAGCTCAGAAAAGATTGATTTTTACACCTTCTTAAATTCTATATTCAAAGTTTTTTTCATCCTTCCTTTATTGTATTTGTTGACTATTGGTTTCATGACATTATTTAGCTTTAGGTGGAGTTTACCACCCACTTTGGGCTGGATTCCCAAGAAACCCAATTTGTGAAAGACTGGGTCCCGCACCCCAGGGGGCACTACAGGTCTCTCACTGTAGAAGGAGCAGCGGGCTGCATTCCTGCCACCAGGCTCCTGGCTGCATGGCTAGCTTTACACCTGAAATAACAACACACAAATTGTATTCATTTAAACACTGCTTGGCCCATTAGCTCTAGCCTCTTACTAACTCTCACATCTTACCCATTTCTATTAATTTGTGTAGCACCACAAGGTGATGGCTTACCAGGAAGATTCTAACCTGTTTCCATCTTGTAGAGGAAAGCTATGGCATCTGACTCACTTTCCTTCTTCCCAGCATTCTGTTCTGTCTACTCCACCCACATATGTTCTGACCCATCAGGCCAAGCAGTTTATTAATTAACCAATGAAATCAACACGTAGAAAGAAGACCCACCTACATCATCTTACCTTCCTTGGGCACCTCTTAACAGTTTTATGTTGCTCTGCCTCTACTATCTGCCTCGTTGTCCCACCTATACTTTCTTTCTGGCTACTGGCCAATCAGTGTTTTATTAAAATACAATTGACAGGGTAAAACCATTGTCCCACAATAATCAGGAAATATAAATTTTATAGGTTTATTCATTTTTGAAGACCACAAAGTTCTTTCTTTACTTTAGATTCTGCAAATTTAGAAAAGACTTATATTTTGGAAAAAATTTCAATACAAATTTGGTAGAAATTTTTTTTTTGAAAAAAATTTCTGGCTCCTCCCCTTCTCCCATTTCCCTTCCCTCCCCCACTCCTCTCCCCTTCTCCCATTTCCCCCTCCTCTCGATCCAAAGAGCAAAGTCATCGTTTCCTGCCATGTGGGAGGTCAGTCTCATCCAGTTTAGGAAGTGGAGCATCCAAACAGGCTAGGTTCACACAAAGCCAGTTCATGCAGTAGGATCAAAAAATCCAGTGCCATTGTCTTTGGCCTCTCATCAGCCCTCATTGTCCACCATTTTCTAGGAGAGTCCAGTTTTATCCCATGTTTTTTTCAGCTCCAGTCCAGCTGGCCTTGATGAGCTCTTAATAGATCAGCCCCACTGTCTCAGTGGGTAGGTGCTCAGGTCTGACTTTCTTGCTCATGTATCTCTCCTACTCATTTGGACCTTGGGAGTCAGTCAGTGTCCAATGTAAGTTCGCCTAATCATATGAATGAAGGTTTATGGTGATATGCAACATATTATCAGTATGGGAAGGATAGGGTTATTTCAGGATTTTATGCAATCAAGGAACTAACTGGGGACATCTCTGTTGTATGAGCTGGGGGCCTCTTCCCACAGCTCCGGCTCTGGTCACTTGGCTAGCTTATACCCAGAAATAACATCACACAAAATTGTATTCTTTTAAACACTGCCTGGCCCAGTAGTTTAGTCTTTAACCCATTTCTAATAATCTATGTAGCAACATGAGGGTAACTTACCAGAAAAGATTCAGCATATCTGTTTTGCATCTGTTTTGCATGTGTTTCCTGAAAGATGATGGGGATACTTCCTCTTCCTCCCAGCATTCTGTTTGTTTATCAATCATAATTTTAATATCAGGGCCATAGGATTTTTTATTTAACCAAATGACCTTCTCATATTTCTTCGTTTAAAACAAAAAGAAAGGAAGGTTTTAACTTTAACATAGCAAAATTATGATATAACAAAACAGTTATCTAGTAAGAATTACAATATTTAATCTATTTTATTTTATAATAACTAAGGAAAAAACTATAACTATCTATTTTTAACTCATCAAAGACCTAAGTAAATGAGAAGTAAGCAACTTCTGTGCAAAAACTCTAGAAAATGAGAGACATCTCACTGCCTGGACAGTCACCCAAAGTTCCCTCTGTACCATTGGAGCATCCATCTTCAGCCTACAGGCCTATAGTTTCCAGCAGACATTTCAATGAAGCAGGAAATTTCAAAGGCAGTTTTTAGTCACTATCTGCTGTGTTTGCAGGAATGTTTTGCAGAATTTTTCATGAATCAGGAACCCCGGAAGGTATTTACCTTTAGGCAAGTTAGCAGTCCTCTTCTTGTGGGTTTTTGTGTCAGTTTATGCAACATCTGTAAAGGAAAGAGCAGTTTCTTGCCCAAATGGCTATCAAATCACATATCTTCAAAGCTTACCTCCTCCAAAGTAGATTTGTGCAGGAACAGAGTGTTCATTGTCACTAAAAGTCCTAAGTTATTTTTCTTAAATAATTATTTATTTATTATGTATAAGAATATTCCTCCTGTCTGCAAAATCCTTAACAGGCCAGAAGAGGGTACCAGACCCCATTACAGATGTATGGAGCTCACGATGTAATGCTGGGAATTGATTTGAGGACGATTGGAAGAGCAGGTAAACAAGTAACTCTGGAGCCATCTCTCCAGCAGCCCCAAGTTATTAACAATACATTTGAAATGCCAAATTCTATAATCTTTGAAAGATATGAAGAATGTGCCTTTCTGAAATATATTTAAACACATCCAGAAAACTTAATTAACATGACCACAAGCTGATTTAGTTGTTTAACATCATCTAATAACAACCCATATACATTATATATTTAAATGAACTCTACAATCACAATACCTTAAGAGCAGAAATACATATGCATATAACAAAATTGGCCTTAAAATCCTTATCAATGCAAATTATTCATATCTATATCATATCCCCTTTTAAATATAAAGAACATTTATAAACAATATTTGGGAATATGGCACAGTTATTTCTTTCTCCAAACTATTTCCGCTATGGGACTAAAAATAGATATTTGGGTATAACCTGTGTGCTAGATTCATCTCTAGTCATCAATTGAGTGAAGTAATTTTTGAGGGTGTTATAGCCACCTTTCAGGAGTGCATGGTCCATATACCTGGTTATTGCATTAGACGAATCACAGGGTTTATATCTGGGGAAAACAAAGTTGAAGGAAATTCTTCCAAAAATATTTACATCCTAGATCCAAATTTCAGAAAGCTCTAAAGGCATTTTCAAAATATCTATGTTGGATTAGTTTAGCAGCTTTTATAAATGAATATCAATTTAGCAGCTATTGCTCTTTCCTAGCATTCAAACAATTCAAAGAAAGCAGATAATAGTATACATTATCAAGATTCAGATTTCATCATTGTGTAACTTTATTTTATCCTTTATTTCTTTGAATTTTACTTTTAACTTTTTTGCGTTTTTTTGAGTCAGGTCTCCACAAGTATAATTGACTCCAACAACCCCTGTAGGCCAGGGTGTTCCTTGAACTCATAGAGGTCACAAATCTCTGCCGCCAAGACATTAAAATAAAAGTTTATGCTATTACACTTTGAACTTGCAGAGACCATTTTGTCTCTGCTTTAGGGCTGGGATTAAGGAAGATACCACACCTTGAAGTCACAGGGTCAATCTCCTGCCCCCCAAGTGTTGGGATTAGGCGGTATCACCATACCTAAACACCCCCCTTCTTCTCCTTTTT
>CAWTZC010001398.1:0-30990 GCA_963919715.1 Microtus obscurus
AAAGAGTTTGGAATCCACAATTTTTTAGAGCAGTGGTTCTCAGTCTGTGGGTTATGACTCTCTTTGGGGACTAACATATCAGATATCTCACATACCAGATATTTTTACATTGCAACCAAAAAGGTAGCAAAAGTATAGCTTGTGAAGTGACAATGCTATAATTTTATGGTTGTTGGTCACTATGACATGAGGAACTGTATTAAAATGTCGAAGAATCAAGTAAGGTGTGAACCATCATTTTATACACCTCAGATAAGGAATATAAGACAGGAATATCTACAACTGGCTGCCAACATTTGTTTATGTCGTATTCACTTGCATATAATAATTTTGAGTAAAATGTCATATAAGCATATAAAAAAAAGTTCAAAATAAGTCAGGTGGTGGTGCTGCACACCCTTAATTCCAACACTTCGGAGGCAGAGGTAGGCAAATCTCTTTGAGTTCAAGACCAGTTTGGTCTACAAAGCAAGTTCTAGGACAGACAAGTCTCCACAGAAAAAACCTGTCTCAAAAGGAAAAAATTCTGAACAACAACAACAAAAAAATGACAGGAAAATCTTTTTTTATTGAAAAAAATTATTTTTCATTTTTACATATCTACTCCAGTTCCCCCTCTTTCTCATTCTCCTCCCCTCCCTTTCTCCCCTTTCCACCCCCCCCATCCACTCCTCAAATGAAGTAAGGACTTTCTTAGGGATCAACAAGGTCTGGCATAACAACTTGAATCAGACCAAGCCCCTCCCCCCTGTATCATGGCTGAACAAGGTATGCCACCATAGAAAAGGACTCCAAAACACTAGTTCTTGCACCTGGAATAGGTCTCACTGATACTTTCAGCCTCCTCCCCACCCCAACAGACCAAGACACATAACTGTCCCCCCCACATCCAGAGGGCCTTGGTTCTATTCTATGCCGGTTCCCAACTGTTATTGCATAATCTCCTGAGCTCCCACTAGCTCAAGTGCTATCCCTATGTTTTTTCCATCATTTTTTTGATCCTGCCTCATTCATATGATCCCTCTTCCCTTTCTTCAGTGGCACTCCAGGAGCCTAGGCCTAGTGCTTTGGCTGTGGGTTACTGCATCTGCTTCCATCAGTTACTGGATGTGGGGTGCTAGGCTTTCTGGCCTCCCTTATTCCCCAGGGAAAGGTGGGTGTGCTTATCCGCCCCTCCCCTCAGCCCTACCACACAGGTGCCCATTTCGCAGCCCACAATGCAGAACAACCAGACGTGATAGGGAGTCGAGTCAAAGCAGGAACTCAGTTTCTGTGGACATCAGCTTATATAGGCCCAAGTGACATCCTATGATGTGGGGGTACCTCCAGCCAATGAGAAGCAGCTGAAAATGCTCCCTCTGGCTGGAGGGGCATCTATCTAGTTTTTGCCACTCTCATCCTCACTCAAACTCAAGCCTGTTCTACAGGCCTTGAACTCAAGCTAGGCTTTTTTCTGTTCTATAGGTCTCGAGGTTCAGGCCTGAGATAATTCTGGCCCAATTTGTAGGTTCATGAGAACATTTAGGGTAGTCACTAATCTGATTAAGGGAGAATGTCCTTTCTTACACTCATGGAGATAAATACTAACAGATATTAACAATTGAAAGCTGGTCTTAAACATACCCCTAATTTTTCAATGAGATAATAAAGTCACCAGATAAAGAAGAAAAATTATTTCTTTTAAAAAATACCAATTAGCAATTATGGAAGAAATGTAATTATGTTATTAATGCTTTTCAAAGCTAACAATGTGATTAACTTAAGTAAGAATGACCAAGAAATTTTAATATCCATATGAAAAAGGTAGAATAGATGTGCATGGCACATGTTATGAAGTTTACACAAAGAATGTTTACTACTCTTAACCATGAAGAAATGACTTGAAATTAAACATATTAATAATCTCTGTTAATGGAAATTATACCTTCATTTCCTAGCCACCCAGACGAATAACTACACAGAAACTATATTAATTACACCACTATTTGGCTAGTGGCTTAGCCAAAGTCCTACCTAGTTCTTATATCTTAAATTAACCTATTTCTACTAATATGTGTATCACAATGAGGCTGTAACTTACTGTGCAGGTTTTGGCATCTTCCTCCTTGGGCAGCTTCATGACCTCTGCCTGACTCAGCTTTCTATCTCCCTGCATTAATTTTTTCCCACCTATCTCTATTCTGCCTTGCCATAGGCCAAAGCTGTTTCTTTATTAATTAATGGTAAAAAATATATTCACACCTTACACAGGAGAATCCCACATCAAATCTCCATGACTTATTTATCAATTCTAATAGTTAATAAAAGAGTCTAATCTCTTTGTTTCATACCATCGCCTATGACTTATCCATGGTGAATATTAGTTATCTTGTATTTAGAATTTTTTTAGATCTGATTTTGGTTTCTATAATACTCCAAATATTACAGCGAAAATTAAACTTTTATAAATAATAAATAGAATAATTGTTATTTATGTAACTCCAGGAGTTAGTCTACAGAATAACTGAGTCACAATAAATCAACAGAAGATGGGTTATTCCAGATTAGAATGTATTTAGGAGATCTAATAACCCATAAATAACAGAACTTTTTAATTGTATTCTTATTTAAGAGTAAATACTATATACTATTAGGTGAATGTGAGATTTCATATATAATAATATTCCATGGTTATAAAGGAAGAGTAGAAGAACTTTGCTTTCTTGGGCTATATATTAAAATATTTATAAAAAAACTATGGTATAGTTAAGCTATTAAAATATTTTTTGCAAATACTTAGCAAATGTAGCCAAATATTAATAGTTATTTACTCTGTGCTATAATTTAATGGTATTTGACTAGGAAGATTTTGAAGACTGTTTTGACCATGACTTTTATGTTTATGTCACCAATGCATACTTGAAGGAAAAAGTAGATGACAACTTCTACTCAAACTCATGAGTCCAAGTATAAGCAAGGCAGTAGGATGACCTATAGGAGGAGAACATAGTAATTCTGAAAAAAGGAAAGTAACAAATTGGTAAATGACCTATCTATAATCCAGAGAATGTATAATCAATTGTCATATGGTGTCGGTGATGATGGCTACATGGCAATAATGATGATGACCATGCCAGTAGCTAATCTTAAGTACTCACACTTGCTAGATAAGTTTATTAACCACTGAGCTGTATTCCCAGCCCTAATGTCACATTCTTCCAAGCTTTGTCACTGTTAATTAAGTATATTATTCTTGTTTTTGCATATCCTTTATCAGTTTAGAGTCATACATAAGCTTTATTTTTTATAGTAGATTTAATATCTACATATAAATAGCATTCATTAGTTTCTAGTGAAGTATGTTCAAATGAATTAATTGATACTAGCACTCAATAAAGGCTACTTAGGTTTCAGAATAAACAAGGAAGAAAATTCAGATGATTATACTTATATATCAAACATATCAAAGTTCATTGAGTAAGTTTATATACTCTGTGATTAAAAATGTCCTTGTAAATCCAAATATTTTATTACTATACTCTGAAATAGAACATGATACAAAAGCATCTGGAGAAAGACACAGGTTCTTGAACTAAATCATTTTGGCAAACTTATCAAAGTTTACAACCAGATAAGTTTTATTTGCTTGACAAATTTTTAACACTTTTAATAACATATTGGCTTTCTATCAAAGCTGAAATGAGGGCTCATGAAATCATCTAAAGAAATACAGTTCTATTAGCTCCATGTTCTTTAGACATGTAAACAAAAAAAAATAACTAATTACTACCATAAATGAATGTGACTGTCTTTATTTCTCTGCACCTGTCTTACTAGTCTCCTAAAATATTTTCTTCTTTTCACCAAGACTGTAACAGTTAGCATATTAATTCAAGTTCTAGCCCCCAAATTTTATTTGCTCTGTCATACCCGGGCAATTTTTATTTTGAATGTATTATTTTGCACACTCTAATTTATATGAACCTAAATTTTATCTGAAATTTTAATTGTATATACCAATGATCATATAAAACATTGACTGGAAGCATCAGATAAGCTCTCCTTACTGAAAATATCAGTTATTCTAGGAGTCAACTTCATTTTTAACCTTTACCTATTTTGTTTTCAGTCTTATCAAGTTTTTTAAACAAAGTATTATATTACATAACATTTATTTATTGATCACTATTATTTTGTTTTCCCCCAAACCCTAAAGGAGAGATGCTTTCCAATTTGTATTTATATTCATGGAAATTTAAATATCTTTGCTTAAATGCTGTTAACTGGGGAAATAGTGGATAATCTCCATTCTTAATTCTCTATATTGCCTGAATATCTAAAAAATGTCAATTATGAACCCATTGCTTTGCTAAATGAGCATTTTATTTTGATAAAGGATGTACAAGCCAAAGCTGCAGGACATGCAGAAGGGACTGATGGAGAGAAATGTTCAAGGCACCTCCATACTCTCATTAGATGTAGCGGTAGATAGAGGGAACCCAACAAGAAAAGCTAAAAACTATGGAAGTCTAAACAGCAGAAGTGGGACACTCTCTGGAGTGGGTGAGACATGAGAGAGGTATAAATAGCTTCAAGATGTGCAAGCAAAAGGAATGAAAAACAATTTAATGCTTACTATTCTGTTTCTAGATTCTGGAAATCAAAAGCTTATTCTTTACTTGCTCGCTGCTCCCTCTTACCTGGATTTGATAATTGGGACAAAAATCACAGTGCTTAAACTTATGTTCCAACTTAATAAAATTTAATGATCTCTAGAATTCTTAAAAAATGAGAATATTGTTGCTGTCCCATGTCAATTTTAGTAGAAATGAAAGGTTGGTAGGGACCATGGATGAAGTAGCCCAGGCATTGCACTGAAGGATTTCAAGTAGAATATTCAACAAAGAGAAATAATGCTGAAATTACTTTCCTTCTCTCATTAGGTAATTTCACTGTATCAAGTGTTCAAAATCACATGTGATTATGTTCAATTTAGGGACAGATCTTAAATTTTAGTTTATTCAACTGAAAATGTATTGCTTCATATTTGTCAAAATCACAAGTGGCTGAGAATGAAGTACTGTGTATATAATATTAGAGATAAGTGAAGTTATGAATTTTCCACTATTTATATAAAGACAAGACATCCTAACTGCTTTAGATCTTAATCTTTATTTAAAAGGATGCTTAAGTCTATATGTGGGTTTCTAGTTGGGTGTCAGCCATAGTAAACAAACGCATACTTGGTGTTGCTAAATACGCTGGTTCACATATGTAACACTTTGTATATATCTATGGTAAATATATTATTACTCAGGCCCGGTGGCTCAGGCTACTTACAAGGTTTATTCAACAGAGTTCAAGACCAAATTGAAATATGTAGTGCCATTTTGTCCCAAAATTAAAGAAAGGGAGTGCTTTCATGTTATATGAAAGACTACAAGCTTAAATATCAGTATATGAATAAGGTAGTGAGAAAATAGGTTCACAATCAAGTGCTGTATAAAGGAAAATACACCATGGAGTATTATTACTCAGCTGTTAAAAACAAGGACAGCAGGAAATTTTAATGCAAATGCATGAAATGAGAAAAAAATCATCTGAGTGAGTACTCTAGACCAATAAACTATACTTTTTATATAAAAAATATATAGAACAGAAAGAAATAAAAGCATGTACATATTGTATGACTTACTTTATATCAATAAAAAGAATATGTGATATTAAAAGAGACTACATTAGTATTTACAGAATAGATTGAGGCAGGGGTGCCATATTTTAGACCAATAAAATCTTTAAATGTTTTATTTGTGTTAGACTCTGGAAAAAATTTATTTGTAAGACATACTAAAATTTATTCATATTTGAAGGTATTTGACTAATATTTCCTTGTAAAAATTTATTCAGAAAAATATGAGATAAGGTATGATAATATTCCTATACAATAACTACAGATAACCCGGATAGTTCTAGAAATTCAGTAGTTGTGCTTCTTTGCTATGAGCAAAGCCAAACTATTTCACTAAATATGATTTCATTTTCTGATCTACTTAATTCTTCTTTCAAAATTATCATGATTATGTTATTGATGATGTTGTAAAAATCTGTTGTCATAAGTAAAATTGAAGTCTGATTACATTTTTAGTGTAATTCCAAAATTTAAGAAATGAAAGTTGCTGATCTGTAATTTCTGCAGAACAGTGTTACCATTTCCATAAATCATAACATTTTCAGTTTCCATGGAACAAAAATGCTATTTTGCAAACAAAATCATGTTGAATAATATCTGACAGGACACTTATGTAAAACAAAAGCCTTTTTTTAACTTAGTCCTCTCAAATTATGATTTTTTTATTAAAGCACCAGCTATCAGTTTTTGTATTTTCTTTTATGTCATTAAATTAGCACTGAACAATTTAATCATTCCAAGCTGTTCAAGTTTATTACTTTTCCAATGCATTTTAGGATGTATTTATTTTTACTTTTTTTTTTTTTTTTTTTTTTTTTTTTTTTTTTTTTTTTGCTATATGTATGCATGTGTACCACAAGCTATCTGGTGTTTCTGGAGCTGATAAAAGGGTTTTGAGTACCATTGAACTTGTGTAAAAGGTAGCTATGAGCTGTCATCTGTGTGTGTGGGTGGGGGGGGGTGAATTGAACCCTGATTATCTATGAAAACAGCAAATAACAATTGAACCATTTTACCAGCCCCACCTAAGTTCTCCACTATGCAGTACATCTTGCCTAAACTTAAATTTCAATCTAATGGAACGCTAGGGAGTTGGGGTGAATTTGGGAGGGTTACTGTAAGAAAAGTATCATCAGAATGTATTGTAAGAAAAAATTATTTTCTAAATCATCCAAGTGAGAATACCTATACCCAGAAATACAAATATAGTGTGTATTCACTTATAAGTTGATATTAGCTACTAAGCCAATGATAATCAAGCGTAATCCAAAGACCCAGTGGGGATAGGTTAACATCCTAGTGGGTTGCGCAGACTCAGAAGACAAACACGATATGTATTCACTCATAGTGGATATCAGATGTAAAGCAAAGGATAATCAGACTACAATCCACAGAACCAGAGGAAAATATATGAGATCTCCTGGGAAACTGGGGGTGAGGGGTACACAGATAAAAAGGGGAGGGTGGGAGATGAGAAAAGGAGGCAACAGGGTGGTCAAGGGGAAGATAGATGGAGTGAGAGAGCAACAAAAGAGAATCTTGATAAACAGAACCACTATGAGGGTGAAGGAGGAAACCTGGTCCTAGGGAAATTCCCAAGCATACACAAGGACAGCCCCCAGCGAAGACTCCTAGCAATAGTAGACTCTCCCCTACACTCTATCTCTCTGCTCTGATTTCACTGCCGACTCTGCTAAGCCATTTGGTTGAGCAGCTTTATTCATTAATCAATAGTAATAAAACATATTCACAGCATACAGAGGTAAATCCTACATCAATTAGTAAGTTTTTATAGATCAGCTTTATAAAAAGAATCCTGTTCTCCTGTCATTCAATTTGGTGACGAGTTATATCTTCTCCATTCTAGATAATGTCTTTGTGATCTTGGTGACTGTCTACTGAGATGCAATTAAATACAAATGAGCTACATACATAAACAAATAATTAAAATATAGTTTTGTTTTACTTCAGATTATATCATGAAAGATTTATGTTTACACAACCAGTGATTTTCAAGAATCTATTCATTCCAATTTATTTATGTTGTATGTGAAGTTTATCTTACAGTTTCGTTAAGCATGTAATTCTCAGTTGCACATGGTGTCAGGAGATATGAGGGTATGCACAGAGTAGAAAGTTAATGAAAGTTTGGGGGTGGGATGATTCTGTGCCACTAGAGAGAAGTTGCCATTTGTGTTGGAGTGAAAGATACAGATCTCAAAGTATTGATTCCTCTGTAAGTAAGTCCAATACATTCACTAGCTGGCCTAACTAGATTTGGAGGGAACAGTCATTTGTCTGGCTTACTGGAGCCTTATCTGGAATTAGTAGTCTTATGTTCATACATACGCAGGAAAAGGGGTGTTAAAATAGGAGATAACACTTGATAATGCATGTAGAACAATCGGTGCTACAGTGAAATTAAACTACTATATACTTTCATAGATAAACCCATTCCAGTGTACAAAGTGTTTTTATTTTCGTTTTCTCTGAAAGTTAGTTGCTAAATGTTTTCTGAGATCTTGAAACTAAAAATAAATGCATATCCGTGATTATCTAACACATTATTTTCTCAGTATTTTCAAGAAATACTGAGCATATGAATCTTACTCTTAAGCTGAATACAAGACCATGTTGAATCTCATATTTTTATGTTATTAATTCTTTTTATATTCATTTAAGCATCTAAAATATCATGGCTGCTCTGCCTCTGGCACACTGCTTAATTGTGAGTACTCTAGTATTTTTACTATGCTAATTTTGAAAACTCTTAGAGCAAATACTTCTCAGCATGCCAGATGGGAAGCTCATAAATGGTCATATCACCTTCAAATTACAAAATGTATCCAGACGTTCTGCATTTAAAAACTTTGAAGTTGTCTTAATATTGATGTCTAGGCAGAGGAGTGAAAGACTGGTAAAGATTATCTGCGTAACTAGCTTTTTTCTGCTTCCTAACATTTCTTTCATATCTGCGAGTCTTGAGATTAGGTAAGACCCTTTCTTTCCATTAACGCTAAATCCTCCTGTCCTCACAGAAATTTTAAAACTCTAAGCCTTCTATCACACGAACTCTCTTTTTTATCTTTTCTTATAAGAAAATATTTTGAATAAAACTAAAGGAAAATCAGACATGTTAGAAGAAATTGAAAGACAATTAAGAAATAATTGAATTATCCATTTTTAACTAATAGAAAAAAACCCTCAAAATTAAGCATGTCTCTTATTTTCTCCATTTTGATACTCAAATATAGACATACGGCTAGTTTTTCCATCATTTATGCAATTCTCCAATTTGTGCAATTCCTTCTTGGAAGCCACTTTCAAGTTGTTCGTAGTTAATACTTTTTGTCGGGTAAATGAAAGTCATTATTCTTAATTATTCCTATTGTTTTTCAAAACTTGTTTTGTGACCATTATACATATTGACAAATGATGTATAGGTTAGGGAGCTAAATTCTAAAATCACAATCAATATTTTCTGTGAATTCCTTAGTTGACTTATACTTGTTATAATAAATATAATGCAAATTCAGTGGTTATTTTTGTGATTTTTTTTTTTTTTTTTTGGTTTTTTTGTGAAAAGTTTATTCTCTGGGTAACAGTCCTGGCTTCTCCTGGAACTTGCTTTGTAGACCAGACAGGTCTTGAACTCACAGATATTCAACTTCCTCTGTCTCCCTAGTGCTGGGATCAATCTTGTGCCACCAGCTTACTTTGTGACCTTCTATCGAGATGAGTTTAACTAAGCATCTCAAGGACTGGACAAGAGATTAAAGAGAGCAATAGATGAAAAACACAAACAAATTTTAGCACTTTACGATGTGCAAGCCGATTTTCTTCAGCTCACTAATCTGAACAAATGTTTCTTGAACACTATGATTTATCTTGTCATGTGGCAAACAGAAAAAAGATCAAATACATTTTTATTTTAATTATTATTTTTATTTTATATTTATGTTTTCGCACACATGTATGTGTATATGTGCAAAATATACATACAATGTTTACCAAGGTCAGAAGCATGCAGGCATCAGATCCTGTAGGAACTGGAATTATACATGGTTATGAACCAATTGGATACTAGGAATTAAACGTGAATTGAATTGAATTGAAAGGGACTGCAGGGTTTGCTCTCAACTTTGGAGTCATATTACCCACCTCTGATTTTATTTATTTGTTTTTCTAGCTGGTTTTGGTCTTGCTTTTTTGTCCAGTATTTTCTCCCTACGCCTCCTTTGTCTCATTTGGAATAGTAAAGTATGCTCTGTGGTGTTACAGAGGATTACAGTTAAGAGACTGCATGAGTCTCCAGACGAAACTATAAACATTGGGATTTTAAGCAATACCGATACTGTGATAGGTTGGAGGGATTTTTGAAGATGTACTGTGATATGGCTACAAACCTATGTGGATCAGGGAGGGATAATGTGACTGTTTGAATAAAAATAGACCCCATGGGCCCATAGGCAGTGGCATTTTTAGGAGGCGTGGCCTTGTGAGAGGAAGTCTGTCACTGGAAGTATGCTTTGAGGCTTCTCATGCTCAGACTAGACCCATAATCACTCTTACTTTCTGTTTGCCTACTGATCTAGATGTAGAACTCTCAGTTACCTCTCCAGTAATAGGTCTACTTTAGTGCTACCATGATTACCAACATGATGATAATAGAATAAAAATCCTGACTGTGGAGTCCCAATTAAATGTTTTGCTTTATAAGAGTTGCCAAGTCATAGTGTCTCTTCATAGTAATAGAAACTCTAGGACAAAATACTAGCGAGTATTCATTCTTGCCAATTTGAAAGACTTTTATATCATTTTTTCTTTGACCAAAAAATGTTTTGGAAATTGCAAAAGAATGATAATGACATATGCTTTGTATTTTTAGATTTTATCAAAGGAAGAATTTGACCTTACTGTGTTCAGGATCTTGCAGCTTTGGCGTGCATTAATCTAGGTCCTCCCCAAAGAACAGAGCTGATAGGACAATATGTGTGGTTTACCGGCTGTGGTCCAGCTCTTCCAGAAATGGGTTTCCCAACAGGAAGGCTCAGAATCTGGTAGTTATTCATTCCACAATGCTGCACGTCACCAGATGGTCTTGTCTCTATATATTGAAATCCTAAAGAATTATGCTGTAAAATGAGCAAAACAATACTACTGCAACAGATGATATCACTTTCCAGTGAAAGTAACATCAAGCATGCTAAAAGCAACAAGTTTCTTCTTGCATGCCTTTTTGTGTGCGCTTTCCCCAGGAATCCCACAGTTTTTGGGGTGGCTCTTCTCACACCTCAAATGATACAAATCAAGAAATTCTCTCACAGGCACAGTTAGCTGTTTAGATCTTTGTTGATTCCAGATCTCTACTCAAGCTGACGGGGGAGGGGAGAGCCACCGAGTCCCCAAAGAGAGAAACAAACTGGAAAGGCTGAAGCTCAAATCACAGTCTATCCTCCTAGTACAGCTAATGTACACTTATTCAACTCTTTGTGTAGTCCAAAGTCATAAAGTTTCTAATTTCCAAACAAATGTGAGTCAAGTCTACCACACCCTACTCCTAGTACAAACTTCTGTCTTAGGGTTTCTTTTACTGTGAAAAGGCACCATAACCATGGCAGTTCTTAAAAGGAAACCATTTTATTGAAGGCTGGTTTATAGTTCAGAGATTGAGCCCATTATCATCATGGCGGGAAGCATGACAACATGCAGGAAGACATACTGCTGGAGAGGTAGCTCAGAGTTCTCCATCTGGATTGTCAGGGAGCAGACAGTGAGAATGCCACTTGGCCTGAATGAAGATTCTGAAACCTCAAAATACACTCCAGTGATATATTTTCTTCAATAAGGTCACACACAAACCTCCTGTGAGTGCCACTCCCTATGTGCCTATGATGGCTGTTTTCATGCAAGCCACCAAGGATCTGGATACAATAAAGGGAAGTGTATATTCAAGAAAGAGAAATTAATCCTGCCAAATTGTAGATTCCAATATTTTGATTACTCAAAATACAGAGTTTATGGCTTTAGATTGTAGGCTGTCCCAAAGTCAAATTTCTGGAAAGTGTCAGGATAGACATAGAAAATAATTTGTTCTCAGATCTTAGGATGTTAACTAATGAGCCACTCTGCCTAAGTATGTGTTAGCATCTGGATCTCTTCCTACCTCCAGAAAGATATTTGTTACACTTTAGAACTAAATTAACTTCTAGGCTATTCATATTAACTCCAACTTATTAATAGTTATACTTTGTCTCTGTTAGTATATGTATGTTTGACTAGTCTAACAAACTAGCTTCTGCTTCTGCGTACTGTATTATAAGCAGGCTAAGATACCTACATGGCTATTAAGTGAATGTTGAAGATATGAAGTCTAATCCTCATTTTTATGTGGCAGGCACTTTATCTGCCAAACTGTGCTCCTGACCTCACTTTCTGAGTTTTGTATTCTTTGGTGGATAAAATTTAACTTTTGGGCTCACATTTTTCAAAGTATTTTGATGTTATATACATGGTTTTTCCTTTTTTTCCCAGCTAGTATGGTGTTTGCCTGAAACATGAAAGGATTCATAATTAAGTATCAAGAAAGAAGCTTTATAATGTTAATGTTGAAAATTACTATGTGAATATGATACTAAAATCACAGTCAAACACAAGTAAATAAGAAAGAAAACAGATATTTGTTAGAAAAGGAGACCAATGTAAAACTCCAAAGCTTCCACACATCAAAAGAAACAGCAAACAGGATGAAAGGCAATTTACAAAATCGAAGACAACATTTGCCAATAAGTATACCAAAAGGCTGAACATTCGGTATAAAAGGTCCATTTCAATTCAATAGCAGTAAGAACAGATAACCTAGTTTTAAAATGGGCAGATGATCTGATCAGATGTTTCTCTACAAATTGAAAGAAATAAAAAAATGGCCAAGATGCATATGAGAAGTCATTTGTTAATATCACTAATCCTGTAGGGAAGTGAAAATAACAGATCATAATGAAATATGACTTCACAGCTTTTAAGATGTCCATTTTCAAAAAAGAAAATTATGCATTTTCTTTTTTGGCAGTATAAACAGACAAGAAGAAACTGGAAATTTGTATCTGTCATATATATGAATATAGAGGCTCTATAGAAAACATGATACAATCCGACTGCATATAAAATTGATTGAAATCAGGATCTCCAAGACACCTATGTATCATAATGACTCACTGCTTAAACACTGCTGAGATTACGCGTCCATTCCTTTTTAATTACAATTAATAGAGGCCTCTTGTCATTCTCACCCCCCTTTCCCTCCTTCCAGCCTCTTGTAGGTACCCACATTTTCTCCTTTTGTTCCCTCCCATCATGATCCCACTACTCTCAAATTTATAATCATCTTCCTTGATTTATACCGTTGCACATATAAATATGTATCTATATCTATGTATATCAGCACAACGTGCTGCATCTGTTATTTCTGTTTGTGTGCCTAGGGTTTCAGGTGTGACCACTCTGTATTGCATTACCAACAATAGGGCTCATTCCTTCTCTCAGCAGTCATTAGTTGCCTGAAGGATTCCCCCCCCCCTTTTTTCTTTTATTCTGGGGATGGACTATGTGAAATTTATTTCTTTTGTATTAGTGTGTCTATTTATAATGCCATTGTTCTGTGCCTGTTTATGCTGTCCTTTCTAGGAAAGATTGTTTCACCACAGACTTCCTAGTGTTTCATCCTTACAGTTTCTATCACCCTTTCCTTTGCATTTTCCAAAACATAGATGCAAGATCTAGGAAGGAAATATAACTGTGGGTGCTGGGTTCCCGATGATCCACTGGTTGCTGCATTGTGTCCTTTTGTGGTTTTCTGTGATGTTTCTATGATGTTCTCCGTTTGCTATAAAGAGAAGCATCTTTGATGTCACATCTAAAGATTTGGGACTAAGATGAGAGGGACATATTCAGGTATAAAGAAAAGGAAAATTGAGAGTAAACAGGTAGGCCTAGGAACTCTGCTTTTGTTTGCAGGAGGAATCACGAGAAATTTCTTGTTTGCCTGCGATACAGGGCAATGACAGACTAAAAGAATGATGTCACCCAAATGCAGATTAATTACCCCTTGGGTTTGCTGGGATTACTTATAGAATCAAAAGGTATTTTAAAAGCTGAATTCTGTAAAGCCCTACTGCAACATGGTTGAAGATTTTGGAAAACTCCATCAAGGCAGACAGCTTTCCATTAACTGTGTAAGTGAAGTGACTACTCTTGCCCAGGAAATGTTTATTGCTGATTTTTGGGAGGGACCTTAGAAGTTATCTTAGTTTTAGGAGCTCCAAGTCTTAAAAGTCTTGTTTTCCTGAGCCTTTTGAGCCTCCTCCTTCTTCAAGGGGACATTTCAGTCCAGAGCAATCAGCTACATAACAATTTGCCCATTGCTGTAGCTCTTACATTCTTTCTGTCTCTTCCTCTATGATGCTTCCTTAGGAACAGAAGGTATGATATAGATGTCTAATTATATCTTCCACATATAGTTGAGCCTTGATTGCTGCACATATTGCCTGCAACATGTGAATTTCATAAGCAAGATTATTGGTAATTCTCTCTGAGCAGCGTGCATGGTGATTAGTGATACTAAGAATGCCAGCCTATTGGGAAGACATTTTTATGTCATTCGTATCCCAGTTTTTCATTGCCCTGTAATCAATCAATGCTGTGTATTCAGCACTACACTATAGGGTTAGCATCTACGTAAGCCAACAGCAGTGACAATAATGTGTATTGTGTGGTCGGCTACAGGGATGTTTCTGGCAAACTACTTACAAGGAGAACAGAGATTTTCAACCAACAAATTTATGATTTCTGGAAATACTGTTTGTTTGTTTGATTTGATATACACAGGGGTGGCTTAACTCGAACTCTCAGCAACCTTTTATTATTTTCCAGATTTTTGTCCGAAATCTATAAGACACTCAAGCCTTAGCAGTAAACACTGAAACTCTAATTGGCTATAGAGAAAGGTGTCTCGAATTCCCTCTATTCTCTGTCCCAAAGCCTTGTTCTTGTGATGGAAGAATTCAAACAAGACATAATAATAATAAAGAAAGTGGTTGGAGTTTACTTTTAGCAAACAGAAAATCAGGAATATATTCTTCAGAATAATCAGGTTCCTACTGGCAGTAATGGTGCGAACCTGGTTCTGTTTCTCTTTTTCCCATTGACTATTTCTTTTGACTTCCCACAGAGTACGTACTTCCAGGAAAGACATAGTAAATGAAGTACTTATGCTCAGAATTCAGTCGAACTAGAGGCATAAGATTTATGGGGTGTAAATACCCTGCAGATAAGTACTTTAAGTCAGTCTGACCTGAGCCTATTAATTCCTGGCAAGGATTCTCTTCCTTTCTCTATTCTCCTCATACTGTAGAGAACTATCAGCCAGCTTCATTCATTATCACCTCAAATCTAGACATCACTTTATTTTGCTTATTCTACAGGCATGGTTCTTGATAGTCACTGTCAAGCCTGGAGGAAGCAGCTTATAGGAGACTCTGCAACTTTTTGTAAGTTCTTACTCCCCTCCCACACTTCTATAATGTTACCTGAGTCTTGTGGACACCATCCAAGAAACATACACACACACATACACACACACACACACACACACACACACACACACACACATATATATATTTAGGACATCTTTCATTGGGCCATAGGTTGCTACAGCACAGCAACAGTCATATGAAAATAGTTTGACTCATTATGAAACACTGTCTCTAACAAACACACTACAAGAAAAGCTTTGCTCCAAACCAAGGCTAACAGTAGCTGTAAGTTGCTTTTAAACCTTTCAACTTCTATTTTTATAGTTTCTCCAGATATGTATCCAAAAAAGAGCCTGGGTGACTCAGGAAGATCACATCACTGCAAAGTCCTATTTCATCATGTGTAAAAGCTTCAGCTGAGTGGCGGACTGCCCTGAAAACATTAAGGACTGCATAATTTAAAATGGAAGCATGGTTTGGCTTTTCTAGTCAGTCAGCAGAAGAGTTTTCTGCAGGTAGGCTCCCCCAATACCCAATCACATCCATCAGATTCTCCAAGCTACTAGTGCCACCAGTTTCCAAAGTCGCCTATCCTCCTGCAACCTTTGTGGAACTCTGAAACACAGCTTGCCCCAATACTGAGGGAACTAAGAGGTTAGTGAACAGCCACAAGGTGGGACACCCCACTCTCTAGTACTGCCACAGTGGAACAAATTCCTGAGCCTCTCCCCCAACTCCCACGGCTTTTCTTTTCTTTTTTTTTTTTTTTTTTTTTCCTGAGACAGACAGCTAGTAGGAAAGTTTCCTGAAGGTAGGCTCCCCCATTACTCAACCTCATCCACTGGTCCCTCCAAGCTACTAGCCCCACTCCATCCCCAAGCTTACCTATCCTTCTGCAACCTTGGTAGATTCTGAAACACTGCAACCTCAGTGGAATTATGAAACACAATTTGTTACAATACTGAGAGGACCAAAACCTTGTAACAACACTGAGGGTATCAAGCAAGAGGACCAAAAGAGCAAACCATGAGAGAAAACAAAGGGAGCAGGCTTAGAGAGACCTCAGAGGCTTCCTGAGATACAGACATTGACAGTACAAATTAGACCAAGAAAATTTTCCAAACATTCAGACAGCCACTGCTAGTATTGGACCAAGACACAAATACATTGCTGGCCTTATTTGAAGTAGAGATGGGTAGGCTCCAATGCACAAATTCCTCTCCAGCAACCTCAAAATCAATATGGTAACACCAGAACACAATGGTCACACAAAAAGGAAGACTTGATCATCCTGACACAGAAGAAGCAGAAGAAAATGACTTTAGATGTAACTTTATGAAAATGATGGAAACCTTTAAAAAGCAAATGAAAACTTCCTTAAAGAAATGGAAGAAAAGACAAACAAAAATTGGAAGAATTTAATAAATGCCTCCAACACCCACCTACCCCCCAAAAACACAAGAAAAAAACAGTCAAACAGGTGAAGCAAACAGTTCAAAACTTAAAGACTAAAATAGGGGTAATAAAAAACACAAAACAAGAGAATTCTGGATATGGAAAGTCTGACTAAATGAATAGGAACTATATAGACAAGTTTAACCAGCAGAATAAAAGAGATAGAAGAAAGAATGACAAAAAAAAATGCTTAAACAATACATATCCACAATCCCAGCCCTACAGAAAGTACTAGAAGAAAAACGCTGACCCAAGAAAGTTAACTGAACCCACAAAAATACAGACAGCAGATAACGCCCCACCAACAAAACCCAAAGAAGGGAAACACACAAACACTACTACTGAAAAATAACAAGAAGTAACATCCAGTGGTCATTATTATCTCTTAATAAATGTGGACTCTGGTATTGGTATATTGCAGGTCTTTTCTCAAGTATGTTTACACCTATTTCTTGATGTTTGGTTTTCAGTTTTCCTTACAGTTGGTTTCTTCATATGTTCGTAGTTATGTCTAACTCAACGTCCTCCTCTGAACTCACATTAGGTATCTAGTATGATATTCATAGATTTAAGTGTCTCTGAGGATGGCAACTTCCCACATAACTAGCTTTTACTCTACCTCTTACAAACTCACTAGTTGGAATTTTTGAAGAAGGAGGAAGAATTACAATTATCCCTCCTGAGATTTTAAAATGTCATGTGAAAGTAGGGAGGAAGAGCTGACAAGATGGTTCAACATGGAAAAGGACTTGCTATTGAATTTGACAACTTGATTTCAATTTCCAGATTCCACAAAATGATATGAGAGTGCAAGCTGTTCCTCTGACCTCTACAAGTCTAGTGGTATTATAAATGTGGTGAGAAGCCTTTATTTGGGTAGGATGTAGAGCCTAATATTGAGTTGGTAGATTTTGTTTTGTTGGTATGATATCATGTGCCTGCTAAAATGCCTTCTAAATAATCATGCCTATGCCTCGAGATTACTTTTCTTGCTACCCCATGACAGAGGATTTTCATTTTGTTGTGGACAGTTATAACTGCTGAGAGATATGACCAAATGGACAAAGTGATGAGAATGAGTGACTGTGACTGCTCATCCACAAATAGGACCTCATGCAAGGTTCAGTAAATATCACGGAAGAAAGAGAAGAAGAAGAAGAAGAAGAAGAAGAAGAAGAAGAAGAAGAAGAAGAAGAAGAAGAAGAAGAAGAAGAAGAAGAAGAAGAAGAGGAGGAGGAGGAGGAGGAGGAGGAGGAGGAGGAGGAGGAGGAGGAGGAGGAGGAGGAGGAGGAGGGAGGAGGAGGAGGAGGAAAGCATGTAAAAGATGCAGAAAGGGATTGCAGAAAGCTGTCTTTAAGTCATGACATAACTGTTCACCTCTTGATCTCACAGTAATTGTGATTACATATTCAAGACTTTCACAAGATTGGTTAGACCCATTGACATCTTTTACAATTATAAAACCCTATTCTTCCCTAATGATTTATGGGAAACTAAAATTGACTGGAAAGAGGAGAGTCAAATCCTTCCATGGTATAGACATTGGTAAAATGTCCATGTAAGTAACACAAATTAAATATCATTGCAGCACTAAAAGTAATAACTACAAGAAACTAACACTGACCATGAAAGCAGAAGGTGGATTATTTTGGAAGAGGATGGTGATCACCAGGAATGTGAAGGAGACAAAAGACTATAATGGAGGGTAAATAATTTCAAAATACATTGTATACATATATGGAAATGTCACAGTTAAACCCTCTCTTATTCATAATTAATATATTATGAAAACACATTAGTAATTGTAATAACAATAACAGAAGAAATAGTATAAAGCTTATATAAATGCGGAAGTTAGCACAATTATCTCTGTATTTGTCCAGAGATGGGTCTCATTCCAGTAATGAATGATGAAAAAAAAAGAAAGCTAAAGACACAAAGACATAATATTTTATGATTGTTATTATTTGCCAAGATAATAATCCCCCTTTAAAATAATTCATTATAGAAAGAAATTTAAATTGAAGAAAAGCTTGTTTATTTGTAGCTGGAAAAGCTAGCTTTGATGTTTATAGAGAAGTGTAACAAAGTCTAAGATGATCAAACCAATTTTAAAAGAAAATACTGTTAAGACTTTCTCTGCTAGACTTCAAGATCTATAATACTTCCGTGGGTTTAATGTAGGGTGGTTTTATGTGAGATTAAACAAATAGATCAATGAAAGAGAACAGAGAACTGAAGCATCACACATAAATATGTCATTGATGCTTATAAATCAGTTGGTAAGAGGGGAGAACTTTTTAATAAATCACATTGAAATAATTATCTGTTTTTATGGAAGTACAATAAATTTAGCATTCTCTTTTAATCTATACTTAATAATGATCTAAATATAAGAAGTAATTTTTCAACAAACATTACATAATTAATTACAAAAGAAATCACAGGCATATTTATAGTTAATACTTCTGTATCACAAAGATGGTGATAAAATTGTATAAAGTATATAGGTACATAAAAAAGAAAAAGCAGAAAGTTAAAATATGTCATAGATTGCCAGAGTATTTACATATTGATGTAAAACTCACATTTTTGTGATGTGCTTATAATAAACAGGGGATTAGAACTCCCACAGAGCCTTAAGAAAAATTACAATGATTGAAATCAAAACTTGTGTTATGCCAATGAGCAGAGAAAGGGGTAAAATAATGATCCCAAATGTATAATGCAATCCCACTGATGTGCAGAATAGGTTATGAAGTACAGTGCAAATCTAATCATTGGACATAGTCTGTTCAGTGAATTGTTATCTTTTTGGGTGATAATATATCAGCCAAAAGGTTGTTCTGGTGTTATAACAAAATGCCTTAAGTTGCCACTTTATAAAGAATGAACATTGGCTTCCCCTGGTGTGGAGGCCATGAAGTCCAATATCAGAGGAAGGTTGGTTTCAGGTGAGGGCTTCACTCTGCCTCTAAGATAGCACCTTGTTGATATGAGCCCGGAAAGGACTGATGCTATATGTCCCACTAGTGAGAGTTTTCATTAATTTTGAGGCTCTTTTTGGAAAGTGCTAAGGTATGTGAACTCAGTCTCTGGTATGTTCTCCCTTTCGTCTTGCATCCTGGCTGAGATTATGTGCACTGTTCTCTGCCATGACCCCTTCCCATTCCTGGAAACAAAACTCTGTAACTGTGAACTGAAAATTCTTTCTTTTCACTGTTCTTTGGACACTTGAAATTACCCAAAAGAACAATAACCATGATCACCTCAGTTCCTACACTCCTGTGAATAAATCCATAGAGCCTTTATTAAGAGGAAAGAACTGCCTAGTGAAGCTGAATCAGTCCACATTCTAACAGAGATAACTGTAAGTGGAGGTTTCTCTGTCCTGCCTGTCTCACAGTCACTTCTAAATAATCACTCAGAAGCTTAATATTAATGACAAAATATTTGGCCTATAGCTCAGGCTTACTGCTAACTAGCTCTTACATTTAAATTAACCCATTTCTACTAATCTACGTATTGATATGTGAGTGATCTTGACTTTACTGGTCTGCTGGCTTCTATCTTTTTGGGTGTGTTGCTTCCCTCTCTCTCTTACTCATACAGATATACACAAGTACATAAACATAAAAACTGAAATAAAGGTGAAAAGACATAGAAATCTAAAAACTAGAAAAATAGAGGGTGGGAGACCATAAAACAAATCAATTGTCTCTAAGAATGACCTAAAACAGGAAAACAATTCACCCAAAACAAAATAAAACAAAAAACTGGAGTCACTAATTTAAATATCAGCTTAAAATTAATCCCATGACCCAGAGGGACACTATTTTCCTAGTCTGGAAGGGCAAAAAAGCACAATGGTTGGAAAATAGGATCCAGACTGGATTTTTATTCTTCTTCCTATGCCCCAGAAGGGAGTGATTGTGTCAGCTATTGAAAACTGCAAACGTGGAGGGTAATTTAGAGAATGAGTAATTTCCCTTCTTCCATAAATTGGAAGAATATGACAACCCTGTTAAGTTTGCTTTCATGAGTCTGAACCTACCCCATAAAAATCCCCCAACACTCTCTCTTTTGCAAACCCTGGCTCAAACACACACATACAAATAGGGAGAGAGAGAGAGAGAGAGACAGAGACAGAGACAGAGAAGATCTCATGGAAAGACAAAAATCTTTCAGTAGTTTATTCATGTGCCCCAGGTATACAATGGCTTACCTCCTGTGATTTATTTGCCCTTAAACTATGCACTATGATGATTGGTTCTCTAGTAATTTGCTAAGCTATCACATGAATTATCTCAACTGGAAGATTTCAAACCACAGAACTTTTCTCTTTTACTCTGACTGCAAAAATCTGAAGTCAACTAGGTCACAGAACTACTTTCCTCATGAAAACTCTATAAGGTCTTTCTTTGCCTTCTCCTTTTCTCCATCTAAAGTGTTATCATGTGATTGACAGAGGTTCATATGAAAAGGGCAAAGAAGACAATATAGAGCATTAATGCAAAAAATAGCTCAGTAACATAGACAAAGAAAAACAGATGTCTGACAGAATAACTTCTATAAAATTTCAATGTTTCAAACATGTAATTTTTTCAGTTAATAATACAGATTATGCACAGATTTATGACAAATTTGGTGGGTGGTAACAGGATCTATGCCTACTAAAATCTGTACTCTCTCATTATATAAAAAGACACTGTAATCATATGTTGATGCTTTCTGTCTCCCCCCCCCCCCCAAAAAATATAAAAGTGCTTTAGAAAAAATCAGAGTGAATGTGCCTAATAAATACCTTTGTGCCACCCTAGGTATAATATAAAGACATGAATGGTCTTCTGCTCATTCAAAGATCATGATGGAAAATAGAACTGTCATGTCATTTCTCATTTGTTTTTTATTAAAATCTTGTTTCTCTTTTCTACTGGAAAGCATTAGACCCCAAAAACAACAAATGCAGAGCCATGCATCAGTAAAGGCTTCATGTGACTGATTTTGATGGCAAATAAAAATAATTATACAGAATATTCTTTTCATATTTTTGTCTTCTAGAAATCCAAAATTCAAATGTAGAATACCAGGTTCTGCAAAAATACTCATTCAAGTTAACTCAAATACAATTTTGTCCTGTTTTATATCACAAAATATATTTATTTGCCAGTTCTCCTCAATAAATATATAAAAGTTTGGGGCTTTAGAATGTGGATTTATATCTAACTTTGCCTCCTACTGTCTGAGTACTTTAATAATCAATTCCCCATATTTTTCATTTTATTACAGATGAAATAGTGTCTATCTCATGTGATCAATATTAAACATAATGGAAGAAACACGCTTAAAGTGTATGGCAGCATGATCAAAACTCTGGTTCATTTATTTATTCATTTTAAGAAACATATGAACTAATGGTCATGATATAATTTGAAATTACAATATTCTAATGAAACTTGGATTAGTAAGCAGACAGTAATTTGTAGCTCTTTTATTAAAATTCAAGTCACCTATAGGGTCACTGTCTACTTTTTTTTTCAGTTTTTGTCTTTTGAGACAGAATTTCTCTGTGTATCTCTGGCTGTTGTGGAACTCACTCTGTAGACCAGGCTGGCCTAAAACTCACAGAGAAAATTCTCCTCTGCTGCCATGGGTATTGGGATTAGCTAAGGCATGGGCCACCATTTCCAGGATGTCACTAGCCTTAGGTGAATATCAATATGAATTCTCTTATTAATTTGCATATGCATTGTAGATAATTTTCGTTATTTGTTGCACTCCCCACCTTTATACATTAGCCTTTGTGTGTAGGGGCTCAAACTATAAATGTCTTGTATAATAATGAGTAGTCAATCAGTGCCGTAGGTGAATACCCCCAATACTATAATCTTAGTGTGCTGTAATTAGACTGAGATACCCCTTTGCTCCATTCATAGATTGCTGTAACTTAATATTGAGTCACTAGGGATGTGGTGTCACATCAGTACATCTTGTATTAAAGGTTGGTGAATATAGTATTTTATAATCCAAGTTAGCAATTCAGGAAACTAATTCAGTTAAGGAAGATTTGAGAGTTATTGATTTACTGCTATTGTAGTTGAGCAAAGTAGCTCCATATTCTTTCTGGCAAAATGAAAGGATTAAATCAGATAATCAGTCACTTTCCTGTTCTACTTAAAGGCATACCTTTTACTTGTGTCATTTATATAATTGTGTGCAGTGAGTAATTTTCTAGGACATGGCAAAGACTATATATGGAGTATCATTTAATTCCAACTGCTGACATGATATACTTAGAGTTCAGCAAATATTTGTTTAATGAACAAATGACTTATAGCAGGTAAAGCTGCATTCTCATTATGTATATAATATACATCGTAATGAATTTATTGCATTCTTTACGGTGTGCCTTATTTTAATTACTGAATTGTATTTATTTTCCTTAAACATTTGGGACTGTGTAATGACAAATTAGGGAAATATATTATTTTTATGATGGTGGCAAAATAAATTATTAAGCAAAATTTTCAGCACACCTGTGCAGACTCATTTGGAAATGGGAGACATAGTGCTGTTTGCCCAGTGGGAAAGTGCCACGGTGATAAAACCGAGAGTATCTGCCTTGTATTTTATTTCCAGATGGTACTGAGTTACAAAGTTGAGTCTGACTAAATTATTGTGGAAATGTGTGCTCTTTTAAAATAGATCTGCATTAATATACTTCTAAAACTTAAGGAACTTAGCTTGCACTATTCACTTAATATAAATTATACGGCTAGGACTTTAGTTCAAATGAATAATTTGGGATTTTATTTTCTTGAGCCATAAAGAAAACTAAGAGATACAGCACACATTTTGGACTCAAATTAATCCAACCATTGCTGATTTTGAGATTCAGAAAAGTTCGTGGTTAAAACAATATCAACCACCATGGCAGAATTCCTCCACATCTCAAGCCTCTCTTTCCGAAGGGCTCCCACTCCTGCTCTGCCAGCCTCAGGACCGTCACTGGAACCTCTCAAGAAGTCACTAGGTAGCTTTGTAACTGCCCTGGAGACCCTCTCAAGTCTTGGACAAAGTAAAAGTAAATCCCCTTTGACGCAGAAAAAGAAATGAAAAAGAAAACAGTATTCAGATAACAATTCAGTCTCAAGTGTGCCATAATTTAAGACAAGTTTACGTTGAAATTCTTCACAAATTACATCCGGGTTCTTTTACAACAATGCGTGCTGTTGTCTTAGAAATAGTGCCCAAGATGTAGGGTCTAGGGGGCTTAGCTGAGGTCAACAGAACATCTGTGGGTGTCAGGATTGGCCTGGCCCTAAGATAACACAGGAGTCACTTAAGCTGTTTCTATCACTTTCTGGTATGTTATGTCTGTGTTGGGGAGGAAGTTGGGTACTAGAGTGTGTGCATCAACATTAAAAGACAAGTTTGAGCTCATTCTCCTTCTGCCTGTATGTGGGTTTTGGGAACCAATGCCAGGTTGCCAAGCTTGTGTAGAAAGCACCTTTTAACCACAGAGCCATCTCACTAGCCCCCTATGATAATTACCAATTATAATTACTAATGCAACAATTACTAAACATATCCTTTGTAAAAATTTCCTATTCTTACCAGAGATGGTGATGGTGCACAGCCTTAAACCAAGCACTCAGGAGGCATAGACAGATTATTCTCTCAGTTCAAGGTCAGCCTGCTCTACAGTGTGAGTTCCAGGAGATCCAGGGCAACATGGAGAAAAACTGTTTCACAAAAAAAAAAAAAAAAAAAATGTTTCCCGGGCCCTTTGTTCGCGGGACGCCCAGGCAGCGGGGAGATCGGATCCGGGTGCCAGGAGGGCCATCGCTGGGGTGAGTGAGTTTCTGGCCGCTGCGGCAGCCCGGGGACAGGGGAGATCAGACGTTCCCCACCCCTCCTGCACTCCCCTGGTCAGTCTGCGGGGGCTGTACTCCTTGATACCTCTTCTCCATTCCTGTCCCACCCACCTTGCATCCAAGGCCCTCCCCCACTACCTCTGCCCCCCTCCCCTCTTTGAACCACACAACAGCTCCCAGCTCAGCCTGTTTGGGCGCTGGGACAGGGTTCTGGGAGGGCATTCGGTGGGTGGTGGCTCCTTTATCTAGGTGGCCTGCCTGCACCAAGCAGGGTCGTCCCTTTGTTCGCGAGACACCCTAGCAGCAGGGAGACCAGATCCGGGTGCCAGGAGAGACATCACTGGGGGTGGTGCTGAGAGTCCCATCTGGATGGTTGTCCATGTTTAGGATACTGAGGAGTTCAAGCTCAGCAGGATGGTCCCTGCTTCTACACTGAAGAGATACACCCAGAGACTCAGGCACAGCAAAGACAAGACCAGACACGAGGCCTCTTGGCTTCATTTGAAAGAGGAGATGGGAAGGCGCCAATGCAAGAATTCCTCCAACAACCTGAAAGGCAACATGACATCACCAGAACCCAGGGATCCTGAAATAAGAAGAATTGTACACCCTACTCCAGAAGAAGTAGAAGAAATCGACTCAAAAGTGAATTATTTAAAAATAATAGAAGACCTTAAACAGGAGGTGAAAAACTGCCATAAACAATTAGAGATTACAAACAAAAGGTAGAGGAAATGAATAAATCGCTCAAAGATACCCAAGAAAACCAAGAGAAACAAGAAAATGCAATTAAACAGGTAAGGGAAATGGTTCAAGACCTGAAGAATGAAATGGAAGTAATGAAGAAAACTCAAACCGAGGGGAAGGTTGGAGATCGGAAATCTGGGTAAACGAACAGGAACTACAGAGACAAGTACTACCAACAGATTACAAGAGTTAGAAGAAAGAATGTCAGACACTGAAGATACCATAGAGAAAATTAACACACTGATCAAAGAAAACAGCAAAACTAACAAATTCTCATCACAAAACATTCAGGAAATATCGGGACACAATAAAAAGACCAAACCTAAGAATAATTGGGATAGAAGAAGGAGAGGAAGTACAGCTCAATGGTTCAGAAAATATATTTAATAAAATTATAGAAGAAAACTTTCCCAACCTAAAGAAAGATATTCCTTTGAAGGTTCAAGAAGCATACAGAACACCGAATAGACTGGACCAAAAAAAAAACATCTCCTCGCTTCCATATAATAATCAGAACACAAAACATACAGAATAAAGAAAGAATATTAAGAGCTGCAAAGGAAAAAGGTCAAGTTACTTATAAAGGTAAACCTATCAGACTTACACCTGACTACTCTATGGAAACCATGAAAGCCAGAAGGTCATGGATAGATATACTGCAGAAGCTAAGAGAACATGGATGCAAGCCGGACTACTATACCCAGCCAAGCTTTCATTCACTATAAATGGAGAAAACAAAATTTTCCAGGATAAAAACAAATTTAAACAATTCGTAGCCACAAATCCAGCCTTACAGAAAGTAATAGAAGGAAAATCACAAACCAAGGAGACCAACAATGACCACAATAACTCAAACATCTAGACACCCTTCACCAGCACAAACTTAAAGAAGGCAAACACACAAACTCTCTATGACTAAAAAAGTGACCGGAGTTAGCAACCACTGGTCATTAATATCCCTTAATGTCAATGGACTCAACTCACCTATAAAAAGGCACAGGCTAAGAGATTGGATACGCAAACAGGATCCAACATTCTGCTGTTTACAAGAAACACACCTCAACCACAAAGACAGGCACCTACTTAGAGTAAAGGGATGGGAAAAGGTTTATCAAGCAAATGGACCTAAGAAACAAGCAGGTGTGGCCATACTAATTTCTAACAAAGTTGACTTCAAACTTAAATCAATCAGAAGAGATGGAGAGGGATATTTTATACTGCAACAGGTACAATTGATCAGGATGAGGTCTCAATCCTGAATATCTTTGCCCCCTAATATAAAAGCACCCACATATGTAAAAGAAACACTACTAAAACTCAAGGCTGCCATCAAACCGCACACACTAATAGTAGGAGATCTCAACACTCCTCTTTCACCAATGGACAGGTCAACCAGACAGAAACCTAACAGAGAAATGAGAGAATTAATGGAGGTATTGAATCAAATGGACTTAACAGACATCTATAGAACATTCCACCCAAATAGGAAAGAATATACCTTCTTCTCTGCAGCTCATGGAACCTTCTCGAAATTGACCACATCCTCGGTAACAAAGCAAACTTCCACAGTTACAAAAATGTCCATAACCACCTGTGTCTTATCAGATCACCACGGACTAAAGTTAGAATTCAACAACAATGCTACCCCCAGAAAGCCTACAAACTCATGGAAACTGAATAGTCATCTATTGACCCACACCTGGATCAAAGAAGAAATAAAGAAAGAAATTAAAGTCTTCCTTGAATTCAATGAAAATAAAGAATCAAACATACTCAAACTTATGGGACACTTTGAAAGCAGTCCTAAGGGGAAAGTTCATAGCCCTTAGTGCCCACTTAAAGAAAACAGAGAAAGCTTACATGGGAGACTTAACAGCCCATCTGAAAGCTCTCTAGAAAAAAGAAGCAGACTCACCTAGGAGCAGTAGAAGACTGGAAATAGTCAAACTGAGGGCTGAAATCAACAAAATAGAAACACAGAAAACAATCCAAAGAATCAATGAAACAAAAAAGCTGGTTCCTGGAAAAAATCAACAAAATTGATAAACCCCTATCCAAACTAATCAAACGGCAGAGAGAGAATTTGCAAATTAATAAGATCAGAAATGAAAGGGGACATAACCACAGACATAGAGGAAATTCAGAGAATCATTAGATCTTACTACAAAAGCCTGTATGCCACAAAACTGGATAATGTAAAAGAAATGGACACTTTTTTAGATAAATACCATATACCAAAGTTAAATCAGGACCAGGTGAACAATCTAAATAGACCTGTCAATCGCGAAGAATTAGAAGCTGTTATCAAAAACCTCCCCACCAAAAAAAGCCCAGGACCAGACAGTTTCAATGCGGAATTCTACCAGAATTTCCAAGAAGACCTAATACCTATACTCCCTTAAGGTATTTCACAATATAGAAACAGAAGAGTCATTGCCAAATTCCTTTTATGAAGCTACCGTCACTCCCTGATACCAAAACCACACAAAGACTCAACCAAGAAAGAGAATTACAGGCCAATCTCACTCATGAACATTGACGCAAAAAATCCTCAACAAAATACTGGCAAACCGGTATCCAAGAACACATTAGAAAAATTATCCATTATGATCAAGTGGGCTTCATCCCAGAGATGCAAGGCTGGTTCAACATACGAAAATCTATCAATGTAATCCATCATATAAATAAACTGAAAGAAAAAAACCATATGATCATTTCATTAGATGCTGAAAAAGCTTTTGACAAAATTCAACATCCCTTTATGATAAAAGTCTTGGAGATATTAGGGATACAAGGGTCATACCAAAATATAATAAAAGCTATTTACAGCAAACCGACAGCTAACATCAAACTAAACGGAGAGAAACTCCAAGCCATCCCACTTAAAATCCGGGGAACACGACAAGGCTGTCCACTTTCTCCATACCTCTTCAATATAGTGCTTGAAGTTTTAGCAATAGCAATAAGACAACATAAGGGGATCAAGGGGATTCGAATTGGAAAGGAAGAGGTTAAACTTTCGTTATTTGCAGATGATATGATAGTGTACATAAGCGACCCCAAAAACTCCACCAAAGAACTCCTACAGCTGATAAACACCTTTAGTAATGTGGCAGGATACAAGATCAACTCCAAAAAATCAGTCGCCCTCCTATACACAAAGGATATGGAAGCAGAGAGGAAATCAGAGAAGCATCACCTTTCACGATAGCCACAAAGAGCATAAAATATCTCGGGGTAACTCTAGCCAAAGAATGTGAAGGATCTATTTGACAAGAACTTTAAGGCATTGAAGAAAGAAATTGAAGAGGATACCAGAAAATGGAAGGATTCTCCCCTTGCTCGTGGATTGGGAGGATCAACATGGTAAAAATGGCAATCCTACCAAAGGCAATTTATAGATTCATGCAATCCCCATCAAGATCCCATTAAAATTCTTCACTGATCTTGAAAGGACAATAATCAACTTTATATGGAATGACAAAAGGCCCCCGGATAGCCAAAGCAATCTTATACAATACGGGTACTTCTGGAGGCATTATCATCCCTGACTTTAAACTCTATTACAGAGCTACAGTAATGAAAACAGTGTGGTATTGGCATGCAAAAATAGAGAAGTTGACCAATGGAATCGTGTAGAAGACCCGGATCTTAACCCACAAACCTATGAACACCTCATTTTCGATAAAGGTGCTAAAAGTATACAATGGAAGAAAGAAAGCATCTTCAACAAATGGTGCTGGCACAACTGGATGTCAACCTGTAGAAGAACGAAAAATAGACCCATTACCTATCACCATGCACAAAACTCAAGTCCAAATGGATCAAAGACCTCAATATCCAATCTGAACACACTGAACCTGATATAAGAGAAAGTGGGAAGTACACTACAACAGATAGGCACAGGCGATCGCTTCTAGGTATAACCCCAGCAGCACAGTCATTAAGGGCAACATTGAATAAATGGGACCTACTGAAACTGAGAAGCTTCTGTAAAGCAAAAGACAATGTCACTAAGACAAAAAGGCAACCCACTGACTGGGAGAAGATCTTCACCAACCCCGCAACAGACAAAGGTCTGATCTCCAAAATATATAAAGAACTCAAGAAACTAGATTTTAAAATGCTAATTAACCCAATTAAAAAATGGGGCACTGATCTGAAGAGAGAAATCTCACCAGAAGAATTTCAAATGGCCAAAAGGGCACTTAAGGTCATGCTCAGCCTCCTTAGCGATCAGGGAAATGCAAATCAAAACAACAAGATGATTGAGATATCATCTTACAATCCTGTCAGAATGGCTAAAATCAAAAACACCAATGATAGCCTTTGCTGGAGAGGCTGTGGAGAAAGGGGTACCTCATCCATTGCTGGTGGGAATGCAAACTTGTGCAACCACTTTGGAAAGCAGTGTGGCGGTTTCTCAGGAAATTTGGGATCAACCTACCCATGGACCCAGCAATGCTACTCTTGGGAATATACCCACGAGGTGCCCGATCATATGACAAGGTCATTTTGTTCAACTATGTTCATAGCAGCATTATTTGTAATAGCCAGAACCTGGAAACAACCTAGATGCCCTTCAATGGAAGAATGGATGAAGAAAGTGTGGAATATATACACATTAGAATACTACTCACGGTAAAAAACAATGACTTTACGAAATTTGCATGCAAATGGATGGAAATAGAAAACACTATCCTGAGTGAGGTAACCCAGACCCAAAAGGATGAACATGGGATGTACTCACTCATATTTGGTTTCTAGAAATAAATGGTCAGTGAGTCTATAATTTGATATCCCCTAAATAATCTAAATAGGAAGGTGAATCCAAAGAAAAACATATAGCTATCCTCTTGGTTATGGGAAGTAGACTAGATTGCCGAGCAAAAAACGGGGATCTTGGGGGTGAGGTGGGAGGGGGTAGGGGGAGAAGAGGAGAGAAATGTGAGAAGGGGAGTGTGGGGGGAACTTGGGGGAAACAGGATGATTGGGATAAAGGAAGGTTGGTTGGGGGAACAGAGAAGCACACATCTTAATTAAGGGCCATCTTAGGGTTGGCAAGAGACTTGGATCTAGAGGGGCTCCCCAGGTGCCCAGGGCGATGTCCCCAGTTAGTTCCTGGGGCAGCTGAGGATAGGGAACCTGAAATGACCCTATCCTATAGCCATACTGATGAATATCTTGCATATCACCATAGAAATGTCATCTGGCGATGGATGGAGATAGAGACAGAGACCCACACTGGAACACTGGACTGAGCTCCCAATGTCCCAATGAGGAGCAGAAGGAGAGAGAATATGAGCAAAGAAGTCAGGACCTATCAAGGGGTGCGCCACCCGTGAAGACAGTGGGGCTGATTCTTTGGGAGCTCACTAAGGCCAGCTGGACTGTGAATGAAAAAGCATGGGATGAAACCGGACTCTCTAAATCTGGCGGACAATGAGGGCTGCTGAGAAGCCAGGACCATGGCACCGGGTTTTGATCCTGCTTCATGTTCTGGCTTTGTGGAGCCTACCCAGTTTGGATGTTTCACCTTCCTAGACCAGGATGAGGGGGAGGACTTTGGACTTTCCACAGGGCAGGGAACCCTGACTGCTCTTCAGGCTGGAGAGGGAGGGGAGGAGTGGGGGGAGGGGAGGAGGAGAGGGAGGAGTGGGAGGGAAATGGGGAGGCGGGGAGGAGGCTGAAATTTCTTTTCTCTCCAATAAAA